>JANTOQ010522568.1:0-11058 GCA_027564595.1 Bythotiara depressa | reverse complement strand
CATGGCTTGGGTTGACCCGTGGTATGGTTTTCAGGCACTTTCCAAAGGTGCCACACGCTGGGTTCGTTTCCCAGGACAATTTAATCAAGAATTTACATTCCTGATAAATTGACCTTAGTGGGATTCGAACCTGGGTCGCATGGTCAGAACGTTGCCGCTCTAACCACTCTGCCACGCACGCGCCCATACATACATACATACATACATACATATTAAAACCTTTATATATATATATATTCCCTATTGGGTTACTCAATTTTTGAAAGCAGAAGGGATTTCCCACTTCTCACTTCCTCAGCCAGATTGATGTCACTCTCTCCTTCACCCTCATGGTTTATGTTTGTTTACTTCATGTAATATATTTAATAAACGATCTTTGCAAAGCATTCTAACACCAGTGTTAAAGAATGAAATTTTTTTAATTCTTAACACCTTGGCATTAAGGGATGTCAAGGCTTAATGCACGACATTAATGGGGTAATGTCAAATGTTTACATTTGAAATTTTCTTGGAAATAATCATATTTCAGAATTTTTATATCCATGGGTGTATGATACAGTAAAAAATGAATAGAAATATTTACGTATTCATTGGCAACAGCTAATGCCAGTTTTTAAAAATAATTTTTATAAATTTGCCATAAAATCCGATATATACTGTATATATACAGAACAGGGGAGATTACATACCAAATTTTCACATCATAAAATTTGCATACATTATGTCAAAATATGACATTTTAAAAGACTTATTTTTCATCTTATCATCTTTCATCCCATCTACTCATTTGATTGTAGGTTTTATGAGACGTATAGTGTTTCATTGCAATTTGCATGTTATATAATCAAGGAGAGTTACACATTACTGTTCTTCTGAAATTTAAAACATAATCCTTACATCTAATATAATTGACAAAATCCAAATAAGAACCCAATATATATGAAACATTTTGGTGTTGAGCTTCCGCAAAAGGTAAGATAGCTGAAATATAATTCCAATCTTCGATGAGAGTCTAATTTGCTGATGATATGTTGCTATATTTTATGTTTTCAATTTCAGGTAAATGTTGGCTGTGTACCAAAGAAGGTAAATATATATGTATTTTATATATAATATATAAGTAAAATATATTTAAGGAAATAGTGACATTTTTTTAGGTGTTATAATGTATAAATACCCTAGGTACTTTTCATGTTGTAATTATCGAGTGCTAAATACTGCAATACAAAAATGTTTTTTTAAAAAGCTTGCCACTCATCATTCCCCACTCTAATTTCTATATTTCCATCAATTAAAGGGATTTCTGTATAAAAAATAAAGTTAGGTCAGAAATAAATATTATGAAAGCCCTCCAAAAAATAATGAAAAACCCTTTTTATTTTTTCAAAAAATATCAAACAGTTCTCAAGATATTGCCATTTTAAGCACTTTTAAGGCAGCAAATGTTCAACCCACCTCATATGATAGTTTACCATATATAGCTAAAGTAAGTTTGATAATATCTTGAGGAATACATAACTTTAGGAAATAAAATTTAATACATACAGTACTGTATATATATAGAGAGAATTACTAGATAAATATATATTTAAAAAAAATAGATATTCAATACATTAGAGATACCAATTATTTATTAACTACAGTACTGCAATAAGGTTAACATCATGTATTGTGTATCATGCTGTATATACTACACCTCTAATTTATTTATTTTTATTATACTTTGATAGTTTATTTACATTATTTTAATCTGCTTTTGTTATTTATGATGTTATTTTTGTTTGTTTTGTATGTGGCAAATAAATTTACTTACTGAATAAAGCACTAAAGATGAAAAGGGAGTTCATTCTCAAATCCTTAATGTTAACCCATCAGCTATGTATATATTGCAGTATCTGCAAAAACACCAAAAGGCTTGGAACAAGTGACAGTCATCTATTTGAACATTTTCCATATATATATATATATATATGGACATTATGTCTGGTCAAAATAAACCAATGTCCAGCCAAACAAACATTTTAAAGAAGTTTTTTCCTGACATTGTCCAGTCAAAATCTGTTCGTGCTTATGTAACTGAGCTTTAAATTATTTTAGGATAAGAATCTTTTCTTCTGGAGATTTTCTGGAATAAAACATTTCATCACAATATCTATAATTACTTTCACATCAAATGTCTACACCATTTTAATAGATCAGGTAATTTTATAACAATAAAAGATAGTGTAGGAATTTTGAGGTGAGTGATCGCTCACCTAACGGCTACTAAGGTACAGTACAGTTGAGTACAGTTTTGTTGTGCTTTTCCTGTCAGTAAGTGCCACAAACATAATTTTCAATGCATTTCCCTTCATATTTAGCACTAAATGAGTGCCAAGAATGTACAGCAATTACCTTCCTATCTAGCGCTAAGTAAGTGCCAAGAACCTAATTTTCAATGCATTTCACCTTGTACAACGCTAAGTAAGTGCCACAAACATAATTTTCATTGCCTTTCCCTTCATCAATCAGCATCCAGTGTGCTCCAATTTCCTTGTCAGAAAGAATTAATATTAATTTTAATTAACAATTGCCTTGTCTCATCAACTTGTCAAGTACATGAATGACCAGAACCTAGCAGCTAACTATGACCTTATTGTGTGCATCACAAGTGCATAAGTGATTCAGATGACCTTCTTGAACTGGCTTTGAAAGTTAGGATTTGGAAAATCCCCACCGGTGGAGTTAATAGCCGGAGGTGCCCTTTGGGACAAAATAAAAGGAATTAATGACTGATAAAGGTATCTTTGCATGCCCGAACTATTTCTCTGTGTTAACATGGGGCAGTATTTGGGGTGTGATATATATATGGTCCACCGGCCTGGTAGGCTGGATTATTTTCAAGTAAATCTAAGGCAATCCAATTGTAGCTCTCCTGCAATTTCTATATTGACAAGTCTGATAGTGTTTCAAAATGATCAGTTTATTTTTTGCTACAGAAGAATTAAAGCAAAACAAGTTTTTCATTCCATATGTGCCTGACCCCCTCCCTAATAAAGTTCTCTCCACATTTTTCTTGTAAACATTTAAAACTCAAACAAGTTTTAAGGATACACGTACATAACCTTTAAATCAATATTTTTTATTATATTATATAAGATGTATAAATAAATCTCTCACCAAAAAAGCCCCAAAATATAAAAAAGTACTTTAAAAAAAAGAGAGATTAATCTTCTTAATATCTGTATATACTAACTGTTACTATGGTAGCGAACATTTTTTCCAAAAGATGAGTAAACAAACCCGCCTCAGGTGATGTAATCAGCTGCAATTTTACTAATTTCTTTGTTTTAAGATTACTAACCCAAGATAAACTTTAAAACGCTGTTTCTCAGAAACGTTTTTTTCATGCTATTCCCTAACTTTAAAGAGTGAAAAGGTACAAGGAAAAATCAGCAAAATGTTGCTTTCAACGTAGTGATCTTTACTCTAAAAAATAAGTCTCAATTTTTCTTTAAATTGTTTTGATAGCGAGATATGAATGAATAAATAAGAGTGAGGGAGTTTTTCAAACATTTTTATGTGTAAGCAACACTTTTTTCTGATTTTCTCATCACTAACTCAAAATTAAAAAAAGCTGAGACAGGGTTTTGGAGTTGAGAACATGAGCTCTCCGATGGTATAATTTTCAACTAGAAAACACAAAGCCATTGTACCTTTTTACTTTGGAATATTGACAGAAAAAAGGTGTTTGAACATTTATTTCTTCTTTTAAATAAAATATTAATTATATTATAATATTATGACAGTGGGATATGCCATTTATTTAGCTTTTCAAAAATATATACTTTTAAGTTATGACCTGAATAAATATAATGAAAATATATTAATGATTTTCTTCAACCCTATGCTGAAGGTTGTGTGTATATATCTTTAAAGAAATATAATGATAAACAACGTATAAGTAAGTTTGATGCTCTTTTTAATGCTTTTTTAAACCTGAAAATGTTGTTTATAGAAGTTTTACTTGAAAACTATAGAAAATAGCACCATTGATGTTTAGATGACCTTTATACAGTTTTTCAAGAGCTTTCAATGTTATAATTATTTTTGTTAAATGACAACCTCAAAAGTTTGCTATATTTAGGATATTTAGGAGTTCATAAGAATCCCTTACATGTTTCAAGATAACCTGTCATCTTGTGAATTAAGTAAAATTAGACTGTCCAACAAAGAAGTGTTTACCTTAAGCCAAGTTAAGGAAATTTTAAAGATGCAAGAACAAACTATACTAAACTTTGTAAATGTGACTTTCGAAAGGTTAGATAAAAAAATTGATGAATTGAAAAAAGAAGCAGAATATGTCTTAAAGGAGAGATTGCAGAGCTAAAAGAGAGGAGACATTGCAGAGCTAAAAGACAGTCTCGATTTTAACCATTTTCACCATCCTGAAATCGAAGTTAGAATTTCTGGAATGGAAGGAAATGCCACAAAACACGAAGAAAAGATATTAGAAAAGTTTGATGAGTTAGAAGATCGAAGCCGTCGAAACAACTTAAGGTCAATCAATGAGGGGCGTTCATTCGAGGAAATACGGTGAACAAGAAATTGATGAAACAATCTAGTAATATATTATCTTTATTTATTAGATATTTCTAAGCCTCTATATATAAGGTTTATATTAGAAACTACACCAATACCATCATGATTACGAATACAGGTAATTTCTAAGATTTAATATTTGATCCCTTTTATGCAAAAGATGATATCCTTCTAAAAAATCTTGGTGATCCAGATATACATGTTTACAATGAAATTAACATCCAAAATATTAATGCCCCCTACTTTGACAATGATGAAGCAAAAGACAAGCTTCAGTAAACTCGACAGGAAAAGTCTTTTTCCATTCTACATTTAAACATAAGAAGTATCAATAAAAACTTTGAAAACTTAAAAATATTTCTTTCACATGTTAATCATTATGTTCAGTATGATTTGTTTAACGGAGAGCTGGATTACAAATAATGCTTTCATAATAACTCAAATCTTGTTCTGGATGGTTATCATGGTATTAGCTTTGAATGAAAGACCAATAAAATTGGTGGCGGTATCTTTGTGTTCATACACAATACCCTCACACAGAAAGTCTGACATGATCTTTACATATCTAATGCTGACAATGAGAGCTTCATAATCGAACTCCTAACAAAAAGTAAAAAATATATAATAGTAAATATAACTTATAGACCACCTGATGGTAAGATTAAACCTTTCTTAAGTCGTGTTAAACATTTCTTTAATGCTTTATCTAAAGAGAACAAGAAAATATTCCTCGTCGGAGATTATAACATAGACTGTCTAAAATACGATAGCGAAAAAAATAAATTTTTTATTACTTTAGTCACGGAATGATACCTGTCATAAATAAACATACTCGTATCACTTCAACTTCACACACTGCTATTGATAATATTTTTATAAATTCATTCTTTAATACGGAATTTCATAGTGGTATCATCAAGACCGATATCTCAGACTATTTTCCTATTTTTATTGTTTTCAATGATATTGACCTAATTACATGCCCTAAATCAGTTTTAAGATTTAAACGTATCATATCAAATCAATTAATATTACAATTAAAGAAGAATTATAAATCGTAAATTGGAACATTGTCATCGATGAAAAGTGCCCAGATAAAAGTTATAATCTATTTCTTGAAAAGTATATTTGTCTTTATGAGCAATTTTTCCCACTGAAAAAAATAAATATCAAAACAAAAACCATCCTCAACCCATGGTACACAAAAGGGTTATCAAACTCATCTAAACAAAAACAGAAGCTCTACGTAAAATTCCTTAAGAAGAAGACTGATTAGAATAAGACTGAATACCAGAACTACAAAAATCTTTTTGAAAAGACCAAAGCATTTGCTAAAAAACATAAAGAAATATTAGGTAAAAATAAACTTTCCTCAAGAATCATGCCTAAAATGATACACACGGATGGAAAAAACATAACTGATGAATGTTCCATTGCGGAAAGCTTCAATAACTACTTTGTCAATGTAGGTCCTAACTTGGCAAAGAAAATTCCAAAAGGTAAGAAACATTTCACATCTTTCCTACAACAACAAGATACTTCACTTGAGAATACTCTATTGGTATACACCAATACTTATTAACACAAATCTTTATTAATTGATTATACTACATACCTTTAACGTTTTCATTTTTCAATATCTACATATGGGGAATGCCATGGAAACCGAGTCAAATTGACCCTTCAGTATTCCTTGCCACATTAGTATGTAGATAGTTTGTTGTTGTTTGTTTGTTTGTTTACTTTTTAAATAATTTTTTCTTTAAATATTTATATACATTATTTTATCTATTTTTGTTGCTTTTGTATGGTTTTATGTGGCAAATAAATTTACATACTTACTAATCACAAGCGAAGAGCTAAATGCAGCTTACAAAAGCCTTTTAAAAAATAAGGCTTCTGGCTTTGATGATATCAGTAGCAACATTATCATTAATTCCTTTAGTTCAAATCGAGAGATAATGTGTAGCACCTTTAACAAATATTTTAATCATGGAATATTTATTGATAAAATGAAAGTAGCTAATATAACTCCTGCATATAAAGGTGGTGATCAAATACTCCTAACTAGCTATAGACCTATTCAGTTTTACCCATCTTTTCTAAATTACTAGAATGAATAATGTATAACCATGTATAGAGATACCTACAAATAAATGATCTACTCTATCACAAGCAGTTTGGATTTCAAAAAAACCATTCCACAGAATATGCTGTACTGCAGCTTGTCGAAAAGTATTAGTAACTCGTTTGATAAAGGAGATTACACACTAGGTGTATTCATTGACTTATCAAAAGCGTTCGACACCGTCAATCACAACATACTCCTTAGAAAGCTTTGGATGTATGGAATAAGAGGAAATAATTGGTTTAAAAGTTACTTAACTAACCGCAAACAATTCCTCAGTTATAATTTAAACAGTAAAACAGCTCAATTAACCATATGTACGCTGTGGGGTGCCTCAAGGATCGATCCTTGGACCCCTTTTATTTCTTATTTATGTAAATGACCTTGTTAATGCTACTAAAGATTTCCTCTATCATGTTTGCAGACAATACTAACTTATTCTTCTCACACAAAAATATCAATGATCTGTTTGCGACCGTTAACCATGAATTAATAAATCTTGACGAACTGGTTCAACGTCAATAACCTATCCTTAAACGTAGGCAAAACTAAGTATGCAATATTTCATTCTTCTCATAAAAAGTTCCTTTTACCAGGAGTTTTACCCGACCTTGTAATAAACAATATTACTATCAAAAGGGAAGCCATTATCAAGTTCCTCAGTGTAATTGTTGACGAGAACCTCACTTGGAATAGTCATATTAAAATAATAAATAACAAGGTTTCCAAAAACCTTGGAATATTATACGAAATAAGATATATCTTAAACAAAACTTAATGCAACTCTTCTATTCTTTTATAAACAGCTATCTAAATTATTGTAATATATAGTATGGTGTGCAACCCACACATCCAAGCTTAAATGTCTACGCCGACACCAAAAGCATGCAGCTAGAATAATCAATTTTGAACACAGATTAACTCATGCTATAACCACTTCTTGAATCAATGAAAGCATTAGATGTATACCAGGTAAATATTCTCCAAACACTCTGCTTTATGTACAAATACAAAATGAATCTTTAGGCCGATTTCCATTACTGTATTTTTGCCCGCGCCGGCGGCGGTGCGAACTTTTTTGCGCATGCTCAAATTGCTTTTGCAAGACCGTCCGCCATTGAAGTTGAGAATTTTCAACTTTTTCCGCTCATGTGCTCCGCCCGCGTTGGCAAAAATGTAGTAATGGAAATCGGCCTTTACTCCTAGAAATTTTGATGATTTTTTTATTGTAAATCAAAGTAAATATACCATGAGATCTACTGGATCCTATTATAAACCACGTAGAAAAACAAAAGTGACCCAGTTTTTTATTATGTACCGGGGTCCACTTATTTGGAACACTTTTATCAACCAAAACCCAAGTCTTTCCCATATCGAATCACTTTCATTGTTTAAATTGCATGTCAAAAAGCTGATCGTGGCTTTCGAAAAATTATGAAAATTATGAAAAATTTGTTCTTTTAGAATCTGTTATTTTTTATTTGTTCGTTCTATTTTTCACCACCTTTTACAAACTACTCACTTAACATATTGCTCTCCTTCCATTATGCTTTTTTAATGCAAAAAAGCTATATACATTTTACTAAAAACGTATATACATTTATACTGACTCTCTTTAAATCATGCTCACTCTCCTCCAAGGTACTCAATGATAGGGTTAAAATAAAGCTTCTAGGAGCTCCCTGCTAATTAGGTAATTATGCGTTATTATATGTCTCTCTGAACCAAATAAGATATTCAATTTATCATTAATCTCATTATATACGAGATTACATAAATTATATTTGTAAAACAACCTGGTAACTTTTTATACATCACATACATCATACACCACAAGTCAACATTACTTCCTAAGCAGTAGAAACTGTTAAATGTTGTAGTTTTATGATGTCCCCAAATTTGCAAACTCTACCCCAATTCTTTGCTCTCAGCTCCTTGATTAAGAAGAATATCTGAAAGAATAAAAATAATAAACTTGACTGGACATTGTCTGGCCATTTTGAAATCCGTATTTCACGCCCTTATATATTGACAATATTTCAATGGGGTAATTACCATCTTCATCAGGTCTTCAATAAGTTTTTTTTTAGTTTTTTTTAAACAAACGTAAGACTATCATGTTACAATTGGCTTATACTATATAGGCTTACTTTTAGTATTTACTTATTTACTTAAAACGGAATTGCTTGAGATAGTGCCAGTGATGGAATTGTGTGATAAATGTGTGACATAATGTATTAATGGATGCATTCTGAAAAATTGGAATGTTGTGTATATACTTATAAATTTAGTTAATGTTTTGTTTGTTTCATCTTTAAAAAGGTGATGTTTAATACAGCTCTGCATGCAGAGTTGTTACATGGCATGAAAGATTATGGATTTGATGTGACTGTTAACAAATTTGACTGGAGGTATGAGTTCTGGTATATATATATATACTTAAAACATCTATGGTAGCAACACACTGTTGTGGTCACCTGTCTATGCTACAGCAAAAGTAGATTTACTGTAGAAGAGCTAGTTTTTTCCATCAACATTCGGTATTTTCCAGGTAAAAACACATAAATATAATATTGATGAACTACTCTTTACTGTTGTGTAGTAATTAATGCCCTACTGTACATTAAGGTAAGAAACGTTTGTGGGGAATGTTTCTTCCGCTAAATATTCAAAAATTGGAATTCTGCAAATGTTTATTCACACAAAATATTCAAGAAGTGGTAGACTGTGAATGTTTATTCAGTGAAAAAAAAACATAAAAAACCCAAACGTTTGTCTAAATTTGGTTTTTGGAACATAAATCTGATATACTTTGGAATGTAAAGGAGTTTAAAATAATAAAAGAAATGCTCGCTCCTGCACGTATTATATTCAAAGATGACTCTGAATGAGAGATCGGTGGTTATGTTGCCTTCTTTTTATGATATAAAACTAGTTTTATGAGTAACTGGATGCTTTTGATGCGAAAATAAGATCTTCATGAAATATTGCCTTTTTCTTTTTCTTTCTAAACACAATACGCAAAGATTTTTTCCTGTGAAACTTTAGAACAGGGCAATCCACAAAAGTTTCTTCCTGCAAAATTTCTGGAAAGCATCAAACCACGAAAATAAGTTCCAAAAATTTCTTGGCACTTTTTATCCCACAAAAGTATCTTACTGTGAAAGTTTCTTCCCTAAAGGGCAACTAGCATGTTTTAAAAATGCTGCTCAATGCTTTTTATTTGGTTTGAAAAGGATAAGTGATTCAAAAGTTATGATTAGTAAAGTTTTGGCTGAATATAAAAGTGAGGATCCCATCTTGGGTAAACAAGATTAGGCTCTGATGGCATAAAACACAGAAACTATTAAAACAACGTAAATAAAATGTCTTGTTCAGCTATAACTTGATAACGTAGGTTACAATTCGCATGCATACATGGAGTACTAGTTAATTCACCAAATAGAAAGCATTGAGCAGCAGTTTTAAAGCACTTCAGTTTAGACTAAAAAAGAGCAAGTGAATTTTAAATACACCGGATACACACAGGGAAAATCTCCAGTTGTAAAAACAGAGTTTTTTTCTTTAAGCAAAACTTTTTAGAAAGTCTGTTTTATCACTTTATACAAGGTTCATATTAGGTTAAGATGGCACACTTGAAAAAAATATAAGCAATGTCGTTTTGCAGAAAAATGCATTTTTTAACTCTCAATTTTACTGAGACTTCTGCATTTGGTTTAATTTTTGAAGGGAAATTTATATTTTACTTTTACTTTGCACTTATTTGGTTTGTCTAACATAGAACTTTTAAATCGTTTGTCTCAGATTTTTTTTAAAGTTTTTCTTCTTGTAGATATTTCCGATCAAAGTTCACTCTCAAAAAATGCCGTTTTTTCACACAATTTTCATTAAAAAACGTGCCACTCTATTGAAGAGGTTTTTTAAAAAACTGAGGCAATCTATTATAGAACCAACTGTGCTCTTTTCAATGGTTTTAACATAAAACGTCTACGACGAAGGGTTATCAAAGGTTAATACAAAAACTAAATCAGCTTTTGTTAAAAAATGCTTCAGAGAAAAACAAATTTAAAGTTTTTATTTGTCAATCAAAACATGTAAGAAAAAAATGTAAAATCTCAAAAAAAGCCCAACATCATTTTGTCAACCCTAAACATATATATATTTTTGAAAATAAAATTTTCTGTTCTTAACCCTACCTAGACTGGGCTTTTTTGAGATCACCAGGACTGGAGGGGGGCCTAGTAGGCCCGCAGCACTTTGAATGCCAGTAATGCACTAAATATATATAATTTTATCATTAAACTTGGTAGGTTTGTAGTTTGGTTTATTTTCTCTGAAAAAAAGTCAAG
>JANTOQ010522457.1:0-11059 GCA_027564595.1 Bythotiara depressa | reverse complement strand
TACTTACTTACTTACTTACTTACTTACTTACTTACTTACTTACTTACTTACTTACTTACTTACTTACTTACTTAGATGTTCAGGGTACATCAAGTTTTGGTTTCCACCTATTACTGTGGTCCGTCGCCGGTCTCGTAAGTCTTCAGTTTCAACCAAATTTTTTCAAAATGCACCTTTCCCTGAAGCCTGAAAGGTTGGTAAGATACGACATTAAGTGATTTTTATCAAGATGTAATTACCAGTCAAGCGTTTTAGTGATGTCGTAACCTTCATTCTCCATCAGAAACGTTTTGCTCACAAAGTTACCTGGAAGCCTAGGAATTTGGTAAGATAAATCATTAACCCTATTTGGTCCGGGGGGGTGTTTCGCCACGCCGGACGTTTATCATTAAAGATAACCTTTTTTGGGATAATGGTAAGAAGCTGAAATTTCTTAACTTTTAATATTTATATAAGAGACAACTTTTCGTGAAAAATGTTTTAAAAGATATATATTCTTGACATGACAATGACTTTGTGAAGGGTCAATAAACCCAAACTTTTCTTCCTCCTATTATTTTTGTATTTAGTTGAAAAAAAAACTTTTAAAAAGTGCTTAAAAGTACTTAGGTTGCTATTATATGATGAAATATATCTACCTTATTGGCCATTATTCCGCCGGCCCTACTGGAAGAATTTTAAGATTTTGGCAAAAATAAGGGCCGATTATTCTAAAATCTTTTCCCGCCGTGGCGGATTTTTATTTTCGTTGAAACTAGCTGTTTATGCAAAATTGTTGCTCTAAAGTCTTTCTAGGGGATTATTTGTTGTTTCCCACCACTGTAGGATTTTCTCTACCCAATCTTTTCAAAACTATTAGTTACTTTCAGTTTAAAACTTAAAAACAAGCTCTTTGTAACCTTAGGTATCGTGATCATTCTATATAAAATAAAATACCGGAAATTAAATCCCTTTAAATAAGTGAATGCGATAATAGTTTTCAAAGCTTTTTTGACCCAAGCGCAATAGAAACATTTGACAATTTCGAAATGGAAAAAACGGCCTTAAATGGCGGAATCCCAAACTTTTAGTTTGGCGGAATTAAGGCCGGCGTAATAAGCGCCAGGGTTAATTAGGGAAGGTGGAATAAGGGACAATAAGATGAAAAATATTAAATTTTTAGAACTAGTGCCCATTCTCCTTTGGCCACAACCAGTGAAAAACCATGATACACATTGCCAATACGGGATCTGGGAATAAGATACGCACAAACACATTGAAACGTATTCAATCATTTATGCCAAACATGTGGAAAGAATTCTTGTAAAGAACATTTATACCAGGAATGTCGTAATTGCAAATCCAAGAAATAAATATTGAGAACTCCGCGATTGATAACGAACGTAAAAACATTTTCTGGAAAAAAGTGTTTATAAATTTTTTTATTACTCATATATACGTAGAACTATTATATATCTTTCATTTACAAAAAATCGCAACTTTATAGCATATACGGAACTTGAGTTATTTTATTTTTAACAAACATCACTTTTGTTTACGAAATTCCAAATTTTTTTCAACAGGTGTTTAAAACAATAGGCTATTGTAAGTAGGTGGTAATATATTTGAGCATAAAAATGATTGTTTATTGTTAAGATAAGGTCAAATATGCATCACTGAAAATTTGATTTGAGGAATCCCCCCGGACCTTACCAGCTGCAATATTCCCCGACCATATAGGGTTAAGCACTTGTCATCAAATATAGGCTTCACATTTGTAAAATCAGTTAAAGCGTTGTGTCCCCAATATGCAATCATATCACTCACATTGTTTAGTGAAATCACTCTTTTGTTATGTTTGCTGCCCTCGGCTGAGACATACTTTATATTTTACGTGCGGTCTTTGAAATTGATAAGTAATTTAATTGGTGCCATCATATGGCCAAAACCATTCCTCTTGTCATGATGCTCACTTTTACCTGTAGAGAGTTTTTATTAAATTCATTTTCAGCTTCAGGTTGCATTTTGGTGAGAAATATATGAAGGAATTATCATTGGAATATATCGAGGAATATTCAATTTATTGAATATTGCTAATTTTTCTTCTGTGTATACTGAGAATATATCAAGAAAGATTCCTTGGTGTATTCAACACTTTGCAGGGATTACTTACAGTCCTTGTTTCCATGTAGACTCGATATTAACTCAAATCGGTTTGAGATTTCTCCTGAGATTTCACATATAATCCCCTTTCAACCGTTTTGTAGGGTTAAGATGAATCCAGTTCAAAAGCTCCTAAGTTATTAAGTCGTTCGTAAGATTAAATGGTGTAATGAATAGGCTTCATTTGGGAGCTTTGTCTCAGAGAATCATGAGCATGATCTTAGATCACTTAATACAAAGGTCTGTCGTATGAGAAACGAACGATGGAACTCCTTTGTTGGTGCTTGTAAATGTGTCAAGGAAAGTTTGCATAATTAAGCGAGCTCTGATTTGAGACAATCATAAATTATTTTCTCTGTGGGAGGCTATAAATATTTTATTTTCAGCTATGAAATATATAAGAACTGAGCTTCTATAACTCGAGAAAAAAATTATCATCACTTTTCTCCTAATCAAACTCTAACTAGTTTACCAATAAATGATTGCATTTTGTAATCACACTTCACATGCTCAACATACGAGAGATATTCTTCTCTTTGAGATAGTTGCCACTACAGGCTGCTGCACTTTTTTATAGCATAATTCTTATAGAATGTGAATGGAAGAAATATGAACCTATATATAGTAATATATATATTTATAATAAATTTTTCTGTCATATCCCTGTTTTTTCAGGAGTTCCTCTTCCGCAGGCCAATCTTTGGTTGAAGGAATAAAATACTACATGGAAAGCTTATTGGTCGAGCAATTGGGAGATGATTGTGCTATCGTTAGAATGACACTTCCAGAAGGAACAGTTCCTATTCAAGTAACAGCCAAGTACCTTAAGAGATATCCATGAAAATGTAAAACTAGATTCTTCAAAAAGAAAAAGCCAGGAAATGGTTGTAGAATTATGTGTTTAGGTTATAGTTTAATGCTTGAAGTAGATACTTCTTTTATTGTGCATAGATTTTCCATAAATAAATAAACAATATCTGAAACAACAATAACAATATAGCTCCTGACTTGAGCATATGCAGTATAGGTAGTAGTAGAAGAAGAGTAAAGTGTGCGTTTTTCTGAATTTACAAAAACCTTTCTAGACAGATTTTTGATATGTTTAGTTGCGATATGGAAAGTCTATGATATAATTAGTTTTGTAACTCTTCGTGGCGGATAGAAAAGAAAAATTCATTTGTCATTTTTAAACAGTTCTAGAAATGCTAAATGGCGACAGTTTATTAGTGCAATCACAGGCTGGTAGGATGGACTGGGTGCAAGGGGATTTATTCCAAAACTCCAACATATATATACAAAGTACAAGTAGCACAAATAAATCTTTTCCTAAGCTTTCAGCTCAAAAAGCTTTACAACCACGCCCATTACACAACACTGCACAATAGGAACACATTTGCATATCGCATTATAGGCAGGGGTGGGTCTAGGGTTTGTCACGTTCGCCGCGTGACGAAGGTTAAATGTGCTCAGTAAACTAAAAAATGGTCGTTCTCAAGAAATGACAACATTGCATACCATCAGCCAGATTTCCTATATTTAAAAAATGAGAAATAAATAAACAAGTTACAAACTTATTATTTTGCGGAATGAAGCGGAATTAACGTTATATTTTACATAACACAGTAATCAGTGTCGTGATATCTTTCTGCATATTAGTATTTTTTGACTAAGTCGTCAAGAATCTCTAAGTCAGCATTGTTAAATTAACCATATATCTTTTGTGTTGAGAGAAAATTTTCTAAAGAAAATTACCTTTGCGAGAATTTTCTCAAGGATAGTATAAATGTATTAAGTTTAACATTCGTCAAAATAAATGTATTAAGTATAACATTTGTCAAAATAAATGTATTAAGTATAACATTTGTCAAAATAAATGTATTAAGTATAACATTTGTCAAAATATGTTCAAAACAATGCTCGCTAAAAACATTCTAGGCTAGTAACTTATAGAAATATTGTTACAGTCAAACTTTCATAGTTTAGTTAAAGTTTTCCTACCGTTGTTTCCTTTTAAAAACTTCTTGCACACGATCAAGATAGGACAGCTGCTTTCGCTGAGACTATGAAGAGATATACTCATTTTTTACATGGTCCTTGTAGAATATGCTTTCTTTTGTATCTGTTAGTTGTTTTAGATGGCTAGTCTCATGGAACAGCAAGCAGTATGTGCTTAAATTTAACGATTTAGAAGCTATAATGCTGATATTTTATATATGGTACACATAAATACAGCACATATTTGTTTTAATTTACGGAAGATATTTCTAATGTTTACTGTCCGTAAACATTTTGTGACTTTGACGTTATTAGTGCTATTACTTGGCGTTAAGACTAAGGTGGCTGCTGGCAAATTGTTTTTACTCACTAGAATTTAAAAATTTAGGCTAACCTTCACATTAATTTATTGCAATAGGTACAAGAAGGAACTCTTTTACTTTGTCAGCGGTTTGTTTATATTTATTGCATTGTATTGTATGAGTAATTGTTTACATGTAAAACTAGTTTTCTTGTAATAAGACTACCTTGTGGTTCGTCCCTCATACCATTTCTTACTAACTGACACATTTTATTTATTGGGTTAGTATGAAATGGTATGTAAAAATGTCCCAGCAGGAACATCATGGTCACACAACGTTACAACAACGTTTGTTTCTTCGACATTGTCAGGACGTTGTTTGACTAAGATGTCCCGCTGGGATATAAAGCAACATGTTATATAGAGAGAGATACACTTTTAATGTGTCAGAGATTTGTTTATTTATATGCTTGTTATTACGGAATTCATATTATATGTATATAGTCTGTCTATAATTTGATTAAATGTTCAGTAGTCGTCACTGTCAAAGATGTTCTCAGAGCATAAAATATTCTGTCAGCGATTTGGGCAGACAAACGTATATGTGGAATTTATTCATTTTATGTTAACAATATGAAAGTTATGTCCAACTAAAATACATAACTACTTTCTTCTACATATAGCAGGTTACAAGGTTACGTTTGTGATTTAAAAAAACATATTTGGATACATTGTTGGAGATCTTTCGCAAAGAAACCGAACGAACGCTGTTCCAACTGCTGCCAATACCATTTTAAAATGATTTTTTTTCTTGTCCCGAATCACATGTTAGAAAATAGACAGTGGTGATTTTCACACACGTATGTAATGGAAGTAAAACAAGCTTTGTCTCAGCAAGAGATTCCCTCAATGTGACACTAAGAACGGAAAAATCCTGACAACTTTCCTGACCTTTATGTTAAGTTATATAACAGTAAAGACACATCCATTTAGTATTACCCTTATTAACTCTTTTAAATAAAAAGAAACATTTTTACAATTGGTATTTTATGATATTAAAAAAAGCAGACATCAGACATCACAGTCACGGGATTATGTAAGCAGTTACACCTAGTTGATGAGATGAGAAGTAACTTTATAGTCCTCCAACACAGTACTGCACACAGGCGCGTATTTAGAAAATCGTGTGAATGGTGATAAATTGATAAATTGTATAGTGACTCCTAAATAAATGTCGCCAACCATGGTTGGGCGACGAAGAAAATGTTCGTTTTAGATCGCCTTAAACAGCCACAAACCGTATTGTCTTGACCTTTTAAACTTAATTAAAAACAAAGTGATCTGTATTTCTTTAAGATTGATACGCCGACCAGTGGGGTTTGGGGCAATTTACTTTCTAAATATCCCTGACAGGGCGCCAGATGTCCGGACATTGCAATTTATTTTTCTATTGAAAAATAAAAATAAAGTTACTCCTACTCCTAACACAGTGAAAATGAGTGCATGTTGTGAGAAACAATGTTATCTTTCAACCGAAAAGAAATCCAACAGCAGAAATGCTGTACTAACTTTGAAATAAAAACAGAAAAATATTATATCTAAAATACCTTTGTCTTTCTTTCGTTATCAAACCAATCGCCGAAGGTAGATCGAACTTTTTAAATATACTACGTCACTAAATTTTGATTTTCCACGAAGAACAGAATCTCACGAATATACGCGATTTTTGGATCTTATCCTCACCAATTGGAACAGCCGACAATAAAGTATAAAATCACTTTGTCAGTTGTCTCACTCACGCTACTTAAATTCTTCTTCTCCGCCTTTTAAGCGTCTCAAAAAGTTTTAATAAATCGATTTCATTCGCTGCATTTAAAACTTTACTGCACTCTTCTTCTTAAAGTTTTTTTTCTATTTCTGAACATTCTGTATACTCGAAGTGGTGACTGTATTACTCGAAGTGCTGCATTTTAAATATCAATCGATGACTTTTTCAATGTGAATTATTAATATAACCAATCAGCAACATCATAATAAGCATCCAGAAGGCGTGGAAATTTAAAAAATGGTAAAATATCACATTAGCGAGTTAAGACGTGTGAGTGAGTGATTGTTATTTTAAACTGAATGTTTGTTGTTTGGTACAATAAAGAATTCAATCAAGGAGGTTGAAAAAATATGGAGTTACAACTCTATCGACGCTATAGAAATAAGCCGAGTACCGCTGGCAGGTGACATAGGGAATAATTTTGTTTATATTTTTAAATCTCTCGGTTTAATAAATAATTTTAAATAATTTTGAAAAATGTCTTTGTCGAAACTCGACATTATTAAAATAAATTACTATGTTCGTTCTCGTTGTTTCACAAATAAATATAGGACAGGTGTTTCAACCTCCTTCATTCAATCAAACGTTTTAATGAACAATTTTTGCAAGTATTGTCTTATTGATTATTTGATTATAAAAGGGAGCATTTTTAGTGTTTCTGACTGGGGTAAAGCAACCAGAAGCACCACTGTAAATACGCGCCTGGCACAGTTTTGAGTGTAAACGAACGGATATTTGTAATATTTATCAGGTTTATTATAATCTAAAAAAAATTTTTTGCAGCATTATTTTGTTTTTGTTTTACTCAGATGCCGGAAAAACTAAATACCTATTTCTTTACTGGAAAACTGTATTTATACGCTTCTGATTGGAATTTTGTTCGGAATTTTTTCACTAAAATCAATCCGAATTTCCACTCGAATTTCAGATAAAAAATCCTGTTCGGAATGGCTCTCCTCCAATCAGAAGCGTATAAAAGTTTTCTCGTGTTCAGCTCCAGAAAGTTGAATATTTTTCAAATTTGACCTTCTATTTCGCGAGGAATTTATTTAAGTTGCAACTCCGCTAAATCTTTTTAACGCCTATCTGAGGGCGAGAGAACATGAACACGAATAGGGACAAAGTCCTCTTTCACTATACATACATTGTAAAAAGTTTCTCCATAAGAAAGTCACGATTTAACCCACCAAAGCTGCTTTTTACTTTCTTTAATATATGTTAAAAAAAGAGCACCAACTACATTAAATAATTCTTCATCCGCGAATTTTGTTTACAATAAACGTAACATTTAAACTTGGGACACTTTTTATGCTCAACGCTTGTGTCGTTGTTGTCGTCTGTCGATTGTCGTCGTATCCAAAGGTTTAACGAGAAGCTCTGGGGACGAGATTGAAGGTTGGTTTATTCGCTGCATCATTTTAAATCCTGATATCACCTACGTTACTAAATGGTTTAAATACAACTCTATTGTAGCTAACCCAGACAAATTCCACATCATTTTCCCAGGAACAGAAAACAATAACATCTCTATCAATATTGAGGGAGAAATAATCTGTAGCTCAAATTTTGTGAAACTATTGTGTGTTGAGATTGACAATAAACTATCCTTTCTCCTCATGTACAAAATGTATGTAAGAGAGCCAATCAAAAAATTAATTTTTTTTTAAGAATAAGGCAATTCTTAAGTCAAGAAAAAAACCAACCTTCTTTTCAACGCTTTTTTCATGTCTTCGTTCAATTACTGTCCACTGTTTTGGATGGTTTGTAGTAAACAATTACATAACCTAATTAATGCAACACATCGCCGGGCATTAAGTGCAAACCTAAATAATTTTAGCTTATCATTTGAAGAGTTCCTCAATAAAACCAATTCTGTTAATATACATGTTAAAAACTTACGTATTTTTTATGATTGAGGTATTCAAAGCATTACATGGACAAAGTCCGGAGGTCATGCAAGAAATGTTTAACGGGTATGTCTTTATCAATACCAAAGTGTAAATCAACCTTTGGAGTAAACTCAATCGATTTTCTAGTAGCTATGGCTTGGAACCACCTACCTGTGCGTCTAAAAACAGCTAGTTCCCTGAGTTTATCTGTAAGAAGTCTCAATGACTTCAATGTTTACTGCAGATACAAAGCCTGCAGTTAACATTAACAAATAATTCAATCGTGTTAGATTTTTATACGTTTTCTATTATATTTGTTAAATAAAATGTATTTTATTTTTGTTTATTTTATATAGTTGGAATAGATTAGTTTGAAAACTACTACTACAAAAAAGTTCACTCCTCGTACAAATTATCTCGACCAGAAATAGGCCTTTCAACCTTTTCCTTTCGCCACGATAAACGCGGAGTTTCATCTTCTTTCATTAAAACAACATCATCGACTTAACTTTACAGTCGTTACTTGTTACAGAATTATAGTATGAACGCTTTTTTCGTAAAGCCGTGACGTATTCGTTGTAAAATCGCTTCTTGAAATATTCGAGAATAACTTATAATTGTTTCGTTGCAGAACATGCATCATTGTTATTCAGAAACTGCTCAATTACGTCATTGCCGATATATTTCGAATAAATGTTTTGTCCATACAAAAGATGATCAGGTGTTAACGTTTCGCCAAAATTATCGTCGCTCGTGTTAACGGATGACAATTCATAGCATTCTCCACTTCGATTAATATCATGTTTAGCTCTTCATAGTTTAAACACGCGTGTCCAACAACATTTTTTAAAACATTTTTTAACAATTCCCACTAAACGATCATAGAAACCACTTTTCCAAAATAACTGCCATCCATCGTATTGCGTTATTTTTCATAAATATTTTAACATTGTTTGCCTTAAACGATTTAGAGTTATCACTTATAAATAGTTGAGGTAACCCCCATGTTGATATGAACCTTCGAAGCGCCAATATCAATGTAGGTGCATTAACGTTTGGAGTTAACTCTAAGTGCACAGCTCTTGTGGCTGCACAGGTAAATAATAAAATGTAACATTTGTTCATATCTTTAGAAATTGAAAAACTGTCTCGTGCAAAGAACGGTGCTACATAATCCAACCCAAGATTTTGAAATGCGTAATTAAAACTAACTCTGTAATCAGGTAACTTAGCTGTCTCTGGAGGCAATAAAGTTTTTCCTTGTATAAGCTTGCAAAAATAACACGTTTGTAACACAGTTTTAACACTTTATCTTCCTTTAATTATCCAATATTTAGCTCTTATTTTGTTTAATGTACAGTCCACACAACTAAGACAAACACGCTAGTGCTCTCGAATAATAATACGTTTTGTAAAATGTGAATCACTACGTAATAATACAGAATTTTTCCTATTAAATTCAATATCCTTAATACCACTAATACGTGTCCTTGATCTAAGAATACCATCACCATCATATATAGATTTAACGAGTTTCTAACTTTGAAGAGCCAACAATAAATAACTGTGCATATTTCGACCACATTTGCTCACAAATCTTTATCTTTATCCCTTTTGCAGAAACCTTCAAATTATGTATAAACCTCAAAACATACGCATAATCCCTCAATAATGTACACATATCACAATAGTTCTTATAATCAATTAAAACCCCTTTACCGCTACCTTCATCTACATCAACGTTTAAACAACTATTTACAACTTTCCTCTCTTCTTCGCATACTCCTTCTGGTTTCTTTATATCAACATGAAAAACCGGCCAAGAAATGTCATCCTCACGCAAATACACTAGTCCATTCCACCACGACCAATTATCACTAACACTAGATGGCAAAGCTTTTCGTGTCACAATATCAGCTGGATTCGAAATAGTACGAACGTACCTCTAACTTTCAGGGGAAACCAATTCCCGAATATTTACAACACGATTCTCTACCCATACGTTCCATTCCTTTCAGTCTCTTTAATCCACCACAAAGCATCCTGGGAATCAGACCAACAAGTCAACTTATCTATTCTAAAACGACCCTCCGCCGCACTGCATATATAACACATCAATTTAGCCAACAATAAACTGGACAACAATTCCAGCCTTGGTATTTTCTTTTCTTTCATTGGTGCCACCCTACGTTTAGCTGTCTATAATTTCACATAAATACTTGTGTTTGTAACTATACGTATATAAATAACAGCACCATCAGCTAACCTTGACCTGTCAAAAAACCCATGCAACTCCACTGACCTAATTAGTCCTGCAGATACCATCACGTTCCTACAAACTACTACCTTTTGTAACAACAAAAACTATCAATAAAAGTTTCCCATTAATTATAAATGTCACTCGGTAAATTTCATCCCATTCGAGTTTATTCTGACAAAGTTTCTTGAATAATAACTTGGCTTGTAAAACAATCGGTCATATTAGACCAACAGGATAAAAAAAACAGCTGCCATTCTCAAAATGTTTCTTTTAGTAAATTCCAAATTCGAAGCAGCGTTCGCAAGGTCGGTAAAATCGAAAACAAACGTATCGGAGTTATACGCGGTTTCACTGTTTATATATGACTCATTGTTTACTTAAACTCCTACACTGTTGATAATGGGTTTTCTTAGGGTTTTATCCTTTGTAGCCCATTTTCGTAGCTCACCATCAGCTAAACATCTTTTCGATTTTTCGTAAAATTCGTACGACTCTTGAGTACTGTTTAGACTGTTCGTTGAGTCGTCAACATATAAATCTTTTAATAATTTAAATATATATATATATATATATATTTTCTATTCAATTTAGGTATTAACACCTTACAGACATTCACATACACAACATTACACCACTGCAGGGCC
>JANTOQ010522346.1:0-11059 GCA_027564595.1 Bythotiara depressa | reverse complement strand
ATTCGTTTTTGTTTAAATTTAGGAAATAGATCCCACATTGGTGTAGATGAATTTAAAAACATAAACTGGTTACCTACTGCTGAGCGATTTAATCAATGTGTTTGTATGAGTACATATAAATTTTGCAAAGACCTATCCCCAGCTTATATGTCTGAGATAAATTATTTTCAACCTAACACTCACTCTACTCGGAGAATGATACAAAGGCTTACCCAACCAACAAGATTATTAAGTATTGGGCACAAGGCACTTTCATTTAATGTGGAATGACCTAAGTTCAGATTTAAAATTAGTAAAAAACGCAAATATATTTAAGCATAACATTAAATTTTCATTTTTTAGAGATCTACACGAAAAGGAAGGTAACATATATTCTTATTATTAACATGTACTGTAGCTAATAACCATAATTTTAACTCCGGTTTTGTTTACTGATATCCACAATGAGGAATATCATGGAAAAGAGGCTAGTATTGTCCCTTTGGTATTCCTTGCCATAGTTATGAGGATATTTTTACTATTCATTTATTTTATATATTGTTTAGTTATATATTTATTTATTTATTTATTTGCTTCTTTTAAATGTATATATTTATTATGATTTTAATGTGGTAAATAGAATTACTTACTTACTAGGGTCAAATTAAATATCTTCATGTTTTCTTAAACAAATTTTGGATGATTTTTTTTGGATTGCAATCCTAATGATTTTAAACATTTCCATAAATCTTTTGGTTTAGCTTATGTATATTCAGACATGCCACCGCATGAGGAGTGTTAATCTGGAAATAGTGACTAGGAAAATCTTTTCTATTTCAATGCTGTAGATTGTCATTAATGGGATTTTTTTGTTCTTTTGTATCTAATATTTACTTGGCAAAGTTTCAGAAAATGGTTCTAATGACCATAAAGTTCATCCACAGTAACATTTCAAACTTAGAAAATCTTTCTAATAATAGGAGTGAAACATCCTGTATCAAATTAACACTAGCTCTTTAATGAAAAAAGTCGTACAAACATCAGGTTACAATCCGGAATATTAATTTATGCTAATTTCTCAATCCGGAATTCCGGAACAGTCCGGAAAGTGGCACCTCTGTATATTTTCGTTTAATTTAAGCTTAACAAAATCTCTTTTCTTCTTTTTTATTTTCTCCTGTAATTTATTGCAAGCTCTTTTGTATAATTTGTCATCTTCATGAAGTCTAGTCTTTTTTAAATTTTCGAAAACAGGTTGCAGAAGTAGAAAAATCAATTTATTTTAAGGACTTGATACCTATGTTAGTTTATGATATTAAAAACCAAGAATGTGTGTTAAGACCAATGTCCAGATAATTTGAGACAATGAAGTGCTATAATATTTTTGATATATTGAAATATATCACTTGGTATATATATATACTGAATGGTCCTGAGGCTTTATTGCTATTTATATTAGATATAACATTTCACTCCTATCTGGTGGACTAGATTAGCAAAGAAAGTTGATTGGAATTTTTGAGATATTGACTAAGTTTTTAGTAGGATTAATTTTTTGTTAGAGTTTTTCAGTTATGGAGGAGAAATAGTGATTGAAGCAACTGGCAATTTTATTTGGATCTGACAAAATTGCAAAAGTTTTACCATTGTTGATATACATATGTGTTCAAAGAATAAAGATGTCAGTATAAAATTCATGCATCCTGTTTGTCCTGCAAAATCATTATGGGCCATGTGTGAATATTTATGTTGGGTCCCTATACAGCATATCCTGTGTAAATTTGCATGATCTACAACTGCCACTGGTTGACAGTACACAATTGCAAGTGAATGTCTGAGTAAAACAAACACTAATTTTGACAAACTTTTGCTGCTTTAAGCTGGAAATTTGTCACCAGTTCCCTGTGCAAATGGTTTACAATCAGACACGGCCTCAGGGCCCCTGGTGCATGTTATTATTTGAGGGAGGGGGCGGAATAAATTCCTAAAAATGTCACCTGCCATGGTTGGGTAATGAAGAAAAGTTTTCATTCTAGATTGCCTAAAATGGCCATAAATCATGTTTTGACCTTTTAAACTTAATTAAAAACATCAGATTAATACCTAATGTATCAGTATTTCCTTAACATTGAGATACCGACTAGTGGGGTTCCGGGACATTTGGCTACAGTATCTAAATCGCTTGGAACTACCTCAGAAAGTACCACAAACAGTTCTATCTTACAAAAAAATGTTTTGGCAAGTGTTGGGACAATACACAGTTTCACAGTCTCAGAGAAAAAAGTAGCTCTCCATCTTTAGCATGTGCAGTAAGATTTTAAAAAGTAAACAATGGTAGGTAAACTTGAGCTAAATTATAAGAGTTTGACTGAGAGAAAAATGGAGAAGAGTGAAAACATTCTTTTATCTGGAGTTATAGAAGGCTAATTTGCTTAGGATATTTTATATATGTTTTAGCTAGCTAGCTAGCTAGCGTAACACATATTTTCCAACATATTTGCCAAAAATTAAATATATATTAATAGTTTCCAGCATAAAAAATATTTCAAGTTTTGCCCTGGTCAGAGCACTCTTAATTAGACCAACTTTAGCTACCTACCACTTTTTAAAGCACTCAATGATGCTGGAGTTCTATTACTTTTTGCTGAGACTATGAAAACCGTGTAGCACCATGTAGTACCTGATTTCCGCTGCTGACCAGCTAGCTATCTAGCTACACATACATTAAAAACGTTTCATATTTTATTTTGCTTTTTCTCAATTCATAGCATTGTCTTTAGCTTAATGTTTAGCTACATATTGGTAACATATAAATGTATCAAATCCTGGATTAAATTCCTAATTAAATGTTGCCTATCATAAGTTGGGAGAAAATGTTCGTTTTGTTTTGAAAATGTTTTAGTGCTTGCTAGCTAGCTAATTTTATATTTTTTAAATTTTCACATACAAAAAAATCACTATCATCAAATGTTGCTCCAAAATTTCTAAAGAGGACCACGATGAAAATAAAGCTAGCTAGCTATGCTTTTCTTGTGCCATCCTTTCCATCATCAATAAACCCTGCCTTGAGAAAATTAGTTTATTTCACTTTTTGTTTGTATATTTATTACTATTATATTTCTTGTTTATAGCTATACTGTAGCTAGCTATATATATGTTTTTTGTAAATTTTATTTGTGATGGAGAATATAAACATCATAACATAAACAAGGTTTCGACTGTAATTTGAAACTTTACTTGAAAAGGAAATACGTTTTTGTAGCAAGGGTGCTTACCACTCGATTAGCACGCCTTTAATAACATTCACCATATCTCCTCCAGTCACAAGTTTTGTAGTCCAACTTCTTTCTGTTTTCTAGTCTAGCCTTTCTGTTGTTTTAACAATCCATTTGGCCGGTTTACTAAGAATATTTGCCATGGAACTATAATATGCACGTAAAAAAATCGGTCACGGTTTTGTTGTATATATAAATTTTAACAAATAAGTAAATAACATGCCACTAATTACGTCACATAGTTGTCCATTCTCACGAGCTCTCAAGTTTCTTTTTGAACATCATGCCGGGGAGCACGGTGAAGACGACGCGATGATTTTCCTGAAGATATGAACGTGTGTAAACTGCCAAATAATACTTTAATCGCATAACTACTTCGTTACAGGATAAGTCTAGTTACTATGACTCAAAACTATAACGACATCGATTACTACTCGGGAATAAATAACATATCAGGTAGCTATAACACCCGTTCTATTTTTGATCTCCTTCTTCAGCAGGGTACCTGATATTCAATCTAGAAAGTGCTAGCTACAGTTTTGTAGTAATAGATATATTTAACGTTGGTAGCCTTCAATAAATTTGAGTCGACACTTCTGTCAATTCTATGCCAGACTTTGTATATTCCAGGTAAAAAAGAAACTAGTCTCAAGTCCCTGCTTCTCGCCTCATCGAATCCGTAATTTCAAGGCACAGTCTGTCAATTATTTCCAGGAGGGGTCATGAGTGAGTTAAGGCCTGATTGCATTTAAAGCACCCATTTGTGGAAGTGCTTGCAGCTAATATTTTCCCAACATATATATAGCTCATGTCAAAAATTATACTAAATATATTTAGCTAGTTATATATATAATATAGATAGCTAGTAGCAGTCAAGTGAATCATATGGAGGAATTAGGACAGGAAAGCACCATGTCCAATTCACATTGCCTGACTGCTGACACCCTGTCATGAAAAAATAAGCTCTGCATCAGGAAAAAGTTTTTTCTAAAAGTCTGGAATGCAAATGGTTCACAGTGTCCAAAAATATTTAATAATATATAATAATAATAGATATTTAGAGTGGTTAGGCCCTGAAAAATTCACAAGATATATACATATAGTCAGGGAATTATTTCCACTGGAGGTCATTATAAAATAAAAATAATATAATAGATAGCTAAACCTAATGATTTAATTGTAGAAAAAGTATATACAATTTAATAATGAATTTATTTGATAAGTAAGTAAGTTAAAAATGAATGATCTCAAGAAACAGGATTAAAATTTTCTGAAATAGAAGATTTGAATTTTAACAAACTTCTTTCATCTGTGTCACATGTGGTGGTAAGTTATTCCATGTTTTTGCAGCTTTGAAATTAAAGATGTTTGTGCCAAATTTAATTGCAACCATTGGGAGTGTGACATTATTTTGGAAGTATTATAAGTGTGGCAGTTTTTTGCCAAATTAAATTTTGAACACGTAGTCTGGAGCTAGTTGACTCAGTGCTTCAAATGTAAGAATTTATTCGTTTTTTTCCACTCAATTCATGAATTGTAAAATCACTTTCCCTCCCAACAAAAGTTTTGATCTACAAGGTTTTAATCTCTTGATATTTTTTATCAAGTTTGCTCCATTTGAAAGGAGCCGCCCAAGCCCATGCTGGTGAGCAGTAGTGAAAACGTGACATGACAAGTGAATTAATCAGTAGTTCTTTTGTGAACTTGGTCAAACAATGAGCAATGGACTTTATTTTGGATAGCTTTAAAGATACTCTTTGATTTGTAGTGGCATTGCAGATTCTCATCAAAAATAACTTTTAGCTACTGTAGATATTTTATATATACCTTATACTTACAATCAAAAGGAATACCCATGCACCTGACAGTTATATTGTCAATATCTTTTAATTTATTTTTTGTCCCCAAAAGAAAATACACTTTGTCTTTTTAGTGTTGATTATCATTTTGTTTTGCTTAAGCCATCTGCCATTATGGCTTCAAAACAAAACAAAATTTACTCTCATTGGGGATATTTGAGAGTTAAAATCTTTGTTTTGCTGTTTGCAGACTTGTAATTCTGGTCTGTGTGATGGGTCTAGCTCTTTCAGCACTAAATGCACATGCTCTTTGGGTACCTCAATACTATACTTCAAAAATAATAATTTCTGTAAATTGGCGGTAGCCAGCTTTGGACAATAAAGTGTCCAGCTCAATTCTAACAATTTCTGTCAAATTGTCATCTGAAACCTTTTTGTGTCTTTTAAGGTCCAGTCTGCGACATATTTCCTTCATCTTTCTTAGACTTAGATAGCATGCATGATGCGAACTGTAGTATTGCTTCCATCTATCTCCAGTTGTTCAAGATATAAAAAGGAAAGAAGCGATGTTCAACATGCACATGTAAAAAACAGAGATACTTTACAGGCCATAAAGCAAAACAGGCGGCAAAACTCATGGAAAAAGACGCGGCCACAAGAAATAACATGCATTTTTGAAACATTTTCTCGTTTCCTGTAGTCTCTCTTATGGAGTGTATATAGTTGCTAGAAGAACATTTCATATTTCATTTTACAGTAAAAACGTAAATCGCAATGGCCCTGTTGTTGAGCTCTAGAACAGCATTATCAATACGCTATTACTTGGAGAACCATATTTAAAATAAATGAAGACAAAAACTCAAAAGATGGATATGCCAGTCAATTCAAAATCAGCAGTCTTGCTCTTGGCAAAACATGACAAACAAAATTTTCTTGAAAACGTCTACAGGAAATCAGAAGGCCTTGGTAGTATTGCAAATTCATTTGCAGTACAAGATAATAGTTAACTTAATGGAATTCAAAATTATTTTTGTTTATTTAATTTTGCATCCAGAGGGAGAAGTGCACATTAAAGCACTTCAATATTGTCCTTCCACCATTTATTTTGCTTCTGGCCAAGTCCTCTTTCTGTAATTTGCTAATTCTTTGCACAGACCTAATGGCCTTATAATATACTGACCTTATTTGGCTGAATTACAATGACTACCATAGAAAATATTTTGCGGATTCTAAAACTTGATGAGTAAAATATACATTCAGCCCTTACTTCCTCTTTTCTCACTCCTCTTTTCTCACTCCTATAAATATATATATATATATATAGACTTATGCTATTTTGCGAAATTTCGCTGAAATTTCGCTAGGTTTATGGGGAGTTAAAAAACATCTGTGCATAAGTACAATCGTTATTCAACCTTCCTCATGCTGTTAAATTACCCTTTCATCATCTTAAAATGACTCTTTAATCATTTTAAACCAGTTACAAGCAAAATTATCGCTCTGCCGCCATCTTACAAACACGAGGACGGGGGTTTCAAAAAACTTTCAAAAAGCATGAAAGCGAAGCTTGCAACCTCGTCCCCAGGGCTTTTTACTATCTTGCAGCTAGGCACAACTTCCGATTCTCCTCCCCACCGCTGCCTTCTATATCAAAAAGGAAAAACCATGCGAGGTTGCGAAGCCTGTATATAATAGCGCTGGGGATGCGCATGATGTTGCAGGTCGCATTAAATCATGATAGCCAGGCTAAGTCAGTATTAAATTTTTGGAACAACCTAGATTTTAAACATTATGCGAATTAAACGTATGTATCAAACAAGTCATAAGTTGCAGGCTAAAGTGTATTTTCCCTACTTTTTTTTTTATCAATAAAAATTCTCCTTTGCCGATTAGAAATTTGTCGTAGCCAATCATTCATTGAAATTTATTTCCGCGAAAATTTTCATGAAAATACACTTAAAATGAAAGTCAATTTATTTCACTTACACACATATCTTCAGTGAAAGGTTGAAATTTTTTTCACAAAATGATTATTATATGCTCAGCATTTTTACTTCGACGAACCTCCGTGTAGAAGTGTCGTCATGCGGGCCTCCCATCAAATTAATATTGTAATTACCCCTGTCTAACTTGATTATTTTACAATCATGGTGGAATCAAGAAGACGGCATGCTTTTTCAGTGAAGATAGAAATGCTTCTAACTTAACAAGTAGATGTCTTTTAACATCCATGCATCTTTTTAGATCTATTCTGTAGGCCTATATTTTTAAAAATAACATTTTTTACTTATTTGAGCTCTGATTAATCTAGCGAAATTTTGCAAAATATCATAAGCCATATATATATACAACCATCAGGATTTAAACTTTTTTCCGCCTGCAAAAATATTGCCCAAATCACATCGCCAAGTGCCCAGGACATTCTTAGTCTTCTAAAAATTGCCGAAGAAAATATGTAAAGTAATTAGTAGAAAACCCTGACACTGAGATAAATTCATTTTCTAATGCTTCTTACTTCCGTCATTCTTTTTCAAAATGGTGAAATATTACTAAAAGTAATTTAGTTTGGAGTATTTTACAGAATACTTGTAAGCTAAATTTACAAATATAAGTTTCTCATAACTTTTATTGAAAAATTGAAGCTCTCCTTACGCGCTTTGCTTCTTCTATTGTCACAATGACGTCAAAATCGGGTGTCATAAATTTTGTCTGTTTTAAACACTCAACTGTCATGGCGTCGAAGCAAGTGAGAAGGAGCCACGGAAAGTAACTTATTGTTTGTGGTTAATTCCCCATATGGGGGAAAAGTAAATTTATATTAATATACATTTCTACACTATTGCTTTATTAAACACAATGTGATTTTGCAGACGACAATATATTTAATGAAAAATTACTAGAAAATATCATGAAGACAGGGAATTGACGATTTAGAGAATTTAGGAATGTAAGGTGCAATTCATGATCGCGTAATTCGAACCCTGAAAAGTCTTCAGCATTTTTTTGCAGAGGCAAATATTAAAAAAGGCAAATCCCGTCTGCAAAAGCCTAGGCAATTGCCGAATACCGAGGCAATTCCCGATGGCTGTATGTCTATATATATCCAGTAAGAATATAACAAAATATGAGGTAAAATATAAATGAAAACGCAAAGTATAAAACTTGTTGATACTTTATTCTGTACACTAGATAAAATAATAAAATACACACAAAATGCTTTTCGTATACACTCGTCAGTTGTGTGTATAAGTGAATGATGATAAAATCTCTAAAGTTGATGCCGTTACTATGGTGATGTATGTAAACTAAAGGTATATAATTAAAATTCTAAAGACTTAGGAATATCAGCTATTGAATACTGGATATAGAAACAACGTGAAAAAATACCAAATAGATTTACCAATAGTTTTATTTTGGAAAGTCTTAATTTCATACTCCCAAACAACAATTTTATATGTTATGATACTATGTATATACCATCAAAACGAAGGTACCGCCATGGGTACACCATGCGCCCTACCATATGCAAACCTAACGATAGGATTCCTAGAGGAAACACAATTTTATCAAAAATGTTACTATATACAATACTTTCCACAAACTATATGCAAACAAAGAGAAGAAAATAATAAACGTTACATGGACGATGGTTTCAATCCACTGCATCAAGATATAGATATCAAATTATTTAAAACTTGTTTGAATTCCCAACATCCCAAAATTAAATACACTATCGAAAAAGCCATCCTTACTGAAGAAAATGGAGAAATAATTTAAAAACTTAATTTTCTAGATGTTACAGTTATCCTTCACGAAAATAACGAAATAGAAACTGAAATTCATTTCAAAGAATTCATTTCAAAGACACTAATTCTCATGATTACCTGGATTACAACAGCCATCATGCCAAACACGTTATTAACAACATACCATACAATTTTGCAAAACGTATAATCGTTTTTACCTCAAACGTCGAAAAAATGGAAATTCATCTAAACTATTTAAGAATATGGTTAACCTATTGCAATTATCCCAAAGACGTAATAAATAAAGGAATCCACAATGCCAAACTTCAAGGACCAGCTCCGAAACCTATTCCCAATAAAAATTTAAAACCAATTGTTACAACCAACTACTCAAATTTTAATTTTGCACCATTGAACCAACAAATACGTTCCTTAATATCAAGTATTAAAGATGAAGTACTAAACTCAAAGAAAAATTAAAAGATGTTAAAATCGTATTTGGTTTACGACAACCTAAATCTATCAAGATATTATTAATGCATTCAAACTCCAGTCAAAAAAGAAAACATCAGAAAATGGTATCAAATAGTGCAAAGATAAGAGGTGTAGAATATGCGAAAAATACCTTCAGGAATGCGACTCTTTTCCAACGTCAAATGGAACAATTTGGGACATTTTAAGATCTTCTGTTTCATGTAGTAGTAAAAATGTAATCTACTTTCTTACATGTAACATGTGCGATGGTAAAGAAACTTATATAGGAAAGCTAATAATTTAAGAAAGCGAACAAACAACCACATTTCATCCTCTAGATCTAGCAATGGTTCCGATATATTTGACCAACATATTTTCAAATGTGGTACCGAAAACAACTGTTTAGTAGAACCGTATTTTAAAATGTATGTTATTATGAAACTTTCACACGAATCCAAATTAGGCACTTGTGAAACACTGCTACAATGAAAAGGGCTTGATACTATGAATTCATAAACATCTACGATGGAGATTTTAACTAATTCTGTTTTATAGAATTTTAATTACCTTAGTTTACATATATACATCACCATAGCAAGTGCATCTACTTTAGAGATTTTATCATCATTCTCTTATACACACAACTGACAAGTGTATACGAAAAGCTTTTTGTGTGTATTTTATTATTTTATCTAGTGTACGGAATAAAGTATCAACAAATTTTATACTTTGCGTTTTAAACATATATATTATATGTGTGTGCGTGTGTGTGTGTGTGTCATGCATGATACCTTTCCTTTATATATTATAATTATACAGTAGATGCAAATATTGTTGTTGTTTAATTTTGAAATGATATTTTTCAGTTCATTCCTCTGGTATCGGATCACTTTCACCATACTTAAATATCGATCCATCGTTTTTAAGCCAGGTATGTTGTCTATTTAATTTTTAAACATGTGTTTATGACATCACTGCTGTCCATACTTATTGTTGCATTTTAAGTATTGGTTAGGCCAACTATAGTTGATAGTTCGTTCATCGTCATTTTGTAACCACTAGTGTAAATGCGGGATGCAGTGGATATTTGGATAATTTTGTATAAATCACAAGTAAATAATTAACTTCTTCTCTCCAGTAGTGTGCTTTTGTGACTTGAAGCTGTTGTACCTGACTTTCTGTTCAACTGTTTACTAATCACACCTTGTGTTACTATCTCAATCAAAACAATCATGAATCAGACAGGTGTTTACATTAGTTAGCTAGCTATCTTCTTAAACTACTTTTGAAAGAGTTATGTTTATGGCTTTTAGTTTTAATTTTAGTTTTCTGCATTGCCATGCTGTTCAATATTTCATGTGTCTTGTTTTCATGAAAACAACCAACCTCGGGAGGTGATTTGTTTTGAAATCAAATGGCAAAATCTTTGTCAAGAATTTCATTGTAACACACTTCTTCATTCTATTATGATGACGAAAATCTGCAGATGGAAAGTGTTTAAATAAAACAGCAGAACTACACACTGAAAAAATTATCAGTGGAATAATACTTATTATCCAAACAAAATGCAGTGATACTTTAATATGGAAACAAAATGCGGCAGATGACAATGAACGAACTATTAACTACACTCAGCCTTATCTTATGGTGTGTACCATAATTAAGCAGGCGGTCAAATCCGACGTGAATCTGATTCGCGTCTGGATTCGCGTCACATGCCATGACGCGAGTCTAAGTGGATTCGCGCATACCTAAGTAAACAGAAAATATTTTTCGTTAGTGTTCC
>JANTOQ010522124.1:0-11060 GCA_027564595.1 Bythotiara depressa | reverse complement strand
CTAATTTCTTGAATAGCAGTCAAGACTTCTTTATCCATATTAAATATAACTGTTATTTTATACCAATAAATATACTCTAAATTTACAACAGTTTATGTAAGTAGAAACCAGGCTTTGTAGAGATAATAAAAAACACGTCCGTCTCCAACGACTACTGACTACTACCTAGTTTTTGACTACTTTTTACTGACTACTAACTAGTTTTTGGCATTAGTGAGGTCCTAAGTGACCTACGCAGCATTAGGTACCTGTAGTTCTTTTTTATATTCTGATTTACCATTTTATTTCGACCCTTGCTAAACGATGAATGTGAGATCCTAATTGGGATACTGCACCTATAAAAACGGTTGTTTTTTATTAGGGTCGATAAAGTTTATACGTAACTATTTTTTGGCGTTAGCGAGGTTCTAAGTGGTTAAGGTTAGTTAGGTTAGGTTAGCTAGTTTAGACTTACTCTAACGTTTTTTTTGTTTCGTTATAGAATGGCAGTTAACCGATATCTCTAAGTTGGCACAGAAGGGGTGAAGGTGTGTGACAACCACACCTGCTATAGACAGGTGTTGCTCTTTGACACCGTGTCAAAGTATATCACATATATAACGTTAGACGGTGTATTTAATTACGTAGACCTTTCCAAAAAAATACATATATACATTCATGAGATGTTAACATCGCTTTCATGAGTTACCCTGCCACCCAACACAATATGTGTGTATATGCTCAGAGGCACCAGAAGTTATATAAAAGACAACCCCCAAAAAGGTGAGTGGTATCACAGATCCGCAAACCACGACATGTTACACAAGATGAAACCTGCATATGTGGTATTAACTGACGTCAAAAAATGGGATAACCGACTTTGTGCACCTCTAACAAAAAGGGGGAATGGGGGTAAAGGGAGGGTACAATCGCAGTTACAAATAATTCTGCAATTAGATACGTTTTACAGCGAGCACATAGTGTGCTCTTTACGTATGCCGAAAATGGAGTCGAGAGAGGAAATTGCTGTAACAGCTATCACTCTAAAAATCCCAATTATAGAGATCGTGGATAACGACGACGAAGGTTGGGACGTAGAGCAGCCTCTTTTCAGATTGTGGAATCTGGAAAAGAGGACTGGGACTTGATGCCACATTCTGAGAGGCAGCTTTCATATATACCTGTACCGTGGATCATAACTTTGTTTATAAATATTGTTATTTCAAGTTTGAAAGTAGTACATTTTATCTGCTTATAGTTGGAATTATGTCATTTTTCGTAGAATGCCTTTCTGTTCTGGTTAGTTTGTCTCCAGACTGAAAGAAGTTGTTAAGTATGTGGTCCACTGTCCCGATTGTACATTTGTTTGATTCACTAGTCTCCATGTGCTCGTTGTTGTAAACTTGGTCTAGCAAGAAAAGGCAAAACATGCCACACCACGTGGTGTCGTCCTCCTGAAGTTGGTCTAATGTATAGTGTGAGCCAGTTGTTCTCTGCTTCCTGAAACGGAAGTAATAACAGGTTACAGAGGCCAACCATGGCTGGAGTCAGCTGTCCCTTGTCTTCTGGAGCGTCTCCAACAGGAAGTGTTTGAACCCCTTTGCACCGTACGAATCGAATAACATAGGCTTTTTTGCTAGAGTTTTATTAGGATCGCCCAGTGCTCGCCGATGTCACCTCTTTCTGACATGTTAAATATGCAGTACGGAAGTGTTCTGCTCTCCTTTTCACGTATTCTGGAGAATGTTCTACCAAAACTGATCAGTTTGTTGGCCCCAAAGGTTCTCACGTTTTGTAGCCACATATGCATCTATCTCGTCTTCGTACATAATGTTTGTGTGTTTAAGTAAGTGGCAACGTCAGTATCGTATGTATGAGTGTAAAGACCACTTCAAACGAGGGTGCTTCTCTTCTTATAATATTTGTGACTTTCCTAACCATGGGTAAGATTTTTTCGTCCACAAATCCTTCGATCCATTCGACACCACCCCATTTGTCATTCACCTCGACTTCGGAGTGTTCTTTGAACTTTTCCTGTGTAAGATCGAGTATTCTGGACAGTTTTTTCAAGTCATACCCGCTACGTTTTAGCACTCTAAATAGCTTGTTGAGAGATTTCTTATGTTTCTTGTTTTTTTTTCAGCGTAAATTGGATAACTAAAAAGGAGACTGGTGTATAAAAGCAAGTATGGATAGTGAGAATAGAAACAAGTATGTATAAGTGGTGCTCTTGTGTAGTTTTAAAACTCTGCTCTATACCACTTTTCGTTTTCATGAATGTAAAGTAGAGTGTTGCGGCAGCAACTATCAACATCGCTGTAATCAGCGTCTGCTGTGGTTGGGTTGAGCCACTTCCATCCTATTGATTTTCTGCCTTTTCTATTACCTGAACCACTTTTTTGTGTAGTATCTTGCCTGACATGAGGGACCACTTTTTGTTTCTCTTTTAGGGTCGCTTTCAGAAAATTGTTAACGGTTTTTTACGGTTTTTCTATAGCGTGTGTTTGATGTCCCTAAAGAGTTTTTTCCACTTTTGGTACCAGTTTTTTTACTAGTGAGTCCGGCGCCGAATAATTTACCAATACCCTTTACGACACCACCTATGGCACAACCCGCCAAATTAACGAGTGGCGAAAGAGCTGGCATGAGTATGGTAAAGAAGTTTCCAATGCGAAGTTTATTATAACCAAGAAGTAGCTTCTGTGTTAAGCAATAACATAATAGAACAAACAGAAAATTATGCAAACGAACTTTTGAAAAATAAACGCGAGCTTCATGGTTTTACCTTTGTTGAGAATCGTATCCTTACAAAATGATCACTTATGGAAAGATGGATTTTTTAAAAATGAAACAGGAAAGATTATATTATCAAATAATTATATAAATGTTTTATTAAAATAATTCTATTTAAATCAGATGCCATTTTTGTCGCCTCACAAGTATACTGTAATATTTCTGATAAGGAAACCTTTATACTTTTATGAGAAAAGAGGAGTCTTATCAGCTTTTACCAAATTTATTTTACATTATATATTTCCATTAATTAACCTCCTGTTAAAAGCAAAATAGCAAATAAATGACCAATGATTTGATTATTTTCCGGGGACACTATGTATTAAAGTGTTAAAATATCCCCCTAAACTTTTTATTAGTTTTTAAACATAAACAATCTCAAAAATAAAATTATTGGACGGAAAGTTCAAAACATCATAGTGAGGTTTTTAACTATCAGGCATAGATTTTACAGGTACAGGAAAATACTGCGGTAGTCAAGACCATCAAGACCTATCACAATATTTCTGTCGAAATTTCAAACATGAATAAAGATGTCAAATCAAAATATTTCTCGTCTCTTAGAAGTAAAGGTGTATTATTAATATGTTTCTAAACAACTTTTCACTAAATTTCCACCAAATTTCCACTAATACCACCGATATGACTGGACAATTACTAATATTTTAGAAAATTATTAATTATTTAATAGTTTTTTTGCTGATCAATGTACATTTCTAAACACACCTTGTGTTATACCACCTTTTATACATGTCACCAACCATAAATTGGATACGATCGCTTTTCACCTTGATCAAATAAGTATGATTATTTGCTCTCTTGATTCCAACAATGCTCATGGTTGGGATGAAGTAAGTGTACGCATATTAAAAATATGTGATATCTGTATAGCACCTGCTCTAAATATTATTTTTTTAAACGCTTTAACATCCGGAATTCATCCTGACATGTGAAAAAGAGAAAATGTGATTTCTGTTCACAAGAAGGGAAACAAAAGTTACATAAAAAACTGTAGACCAATATCTCTTCTGCCAATACTGGGGAAGGTTTTTGAGAAATGCAATATACTCCTATTTTGATACAGTATACTCCTATTTTGAGAACATTAGTTTATTTACATCCTGCCAATATAGTTTTCGAAAGAAGGACTCGTATATTTCCCAATTGTTAGCTATCACTATTATGATGCTAATCCATCTCTTGAAACACGAGGTGTATTTCTAGATATTTATATGACCTTTGATCGAGTTTGACATGAGGGACTGCCATATAAATTTAAAAAAATTGGAATTCATGCACCTCTCTTGTGTCTTATTAAAAATTATTTGACTAATTTCTTACAAAGAGTAGGTTGTAATGGTAAAACTTGCTCTTGGAAAAATATATTAGCTGGAGTTCCGCAAGGCTCCATACTACAATGAAAGACAAATTGGCACAAATGAGGTTTTAGATTTATGTTTAGCCACTTTTCCTCAAATATGCAAAAAATGAAGAATGGTACTAGATGTTAAGTGTGAAGTTGGTAGGAATACAAATACGCTTGTTTTCTTACGAAAGACCTCGAAAATGGCACATGTTTTAAGGTTTTCTTTGTTTTATTATGTCGCAAAGGACCATAATGGACCAATTAAGAGGCTAGGAAGTCTCTCCCCCTGCTCACATGTGCTGTGCAACGACAGTTACTTCATTACCAAAGTATCTAAGAAGTCTTAAGTCTTTGGTAAACTAAAGAAGTAAACGCAAAAAGTTTCACTTCTAAGTTCTTTATATGTGTATTCACTTAAACATCACTTGTGGTGAACTCATTTTGTTTAATTTGGCCCCTTGTGCCAAATAATTATGACCAGCATTGTAGGTCCTCTTTTCTTTCTTATATTCATTAATGATTTGCCTAAATGCATAAAATCGAATGTGAAAATATTTGCTGATGATACATCGGTTTTTCAGTAATGACCGATAATATTTTATGTTCTGCCGAGCTAAACAGTGATCTTGAGAGAATTGCTGATTGGCTTGTTAACGGTTAATGTATTTTAATCCTAATACGTCTAAGCAAGCAGTAGAAGTCCGTTTTTCTAAGAAACGTATTGTTAATGATTTACCACCCTCTTTGTTATTTAATGAAAACAATGTCTCCAAGGTTGAATGCCATAAGCACTTAGGTATGATACTAGAACAAAACCTCTCTTTTAATCATCATCTGAAAGAGAAGGTATGCAAGGATAATAAAGGTTCAATTACCGTCTCCGTGCTTATTTACCTCATGGTACACTAGTATATATTTACAATGCTTTCATTAGGCCACATTTAGATTACGGAGACATTATATATGATAATCCTGTTAATGAGTCTTTTTCTCACAAAGTCGAATCTGTTCAGTACAATGCAGTGATAAACTGTGCAAAGAACTAGGACTGGTAAATTTAGTAGACAGACGAATATCTCGACGATTCTCTTTTTTTACAAAGTAAAACATTATCTCACAGCACCGTATCTGAGTGAGTTAATCGAATACTTGTCCCTTATAGCCTCAGAACAACTCGTTTTCAACAACATTTCCCTACACGACCTGCACGTTTTCAGGCTAATGTTTTTCCTTTTTGTTCAAAATAGTGGAATAAAATTGATCCAAATATACGCAATCTTCCCAATTTAGCTTCATTTAAAAGAGCTTTTCTAAATTTTATACGACCGGCTAGCTGCTATTCCTATTTATAATTTACACCACTCATATGGCCTAAAGTTGCTATCGAGACTGCGGTTGGGTTTCAGTCACCTTCGAGGACATATTTTGTCATAATTTTGCTGATACACTTCATACTTTTGTGACTTCCGAGCTAACACGATAGAAACAACTGAGCATTGCTTACTGCGATGGCCTAATTACCCTATGCAGAGAACTAATCTCTTTGATAATCTCCAACAACTATTGATTTCCGTTTTACCGTATATTGTTATAACTTTCATATGGTGTTGTTGATTGATTGAATAAGTTAGACGGTCTCGTTTTGCCGTATATATATTGTCACGGGAACCTCATATATTTTAAAATAAGTTTGTTCAGTTTAGTTAGTCTTCTCCTGAACTTGAAATAAATAGCATCAACTTATTCCAGTGTATTTATTACTATATATAACTTAACCCTCTTGGACAACATTGGTCCACCGAACCGGATAATTAATTGCATGAAAGTGGAAAGATTTGGTTTATGTTATTCTAGAAACGAACTTGAAATTATGTATTTTTTACTCGAAACACTGAACTTGGCATTATATATTTATTTACACTCGAATAGAACTTAGCATTATTAATCTGCGTGCGCGAGGCGAAGCAGATTATTAAAACGGCCGGTCTTTCCGATCCTTTCCTTTCCTTTCCTGGACCATTCTTTACATATCTGACGTCATCAAACTCAATCAACGCGGGTTAGTCCTTCATTTCTCGCTGCATATAATATGTAGTGTACTGCATATAGATATGTATTTGGTACGTGATAATAATATACGCACTACAGGAAGGGCTTTCCGTACTATAAAGAACGGAAATGATAATTCCCCATATTGAATACATGTTTATCAGATGCAGAGCGCAGTAAGCCTGTTTCCTGACCGCTGGTGTCCCAAGTTGTTTGGATGTTCACATAAATTTTAACGAAAACTTTGGTTAGTATACTATTTATTTTTAAAATTCTCTTCTATACTTCCTCTTTTTCAGTTAGGTCCCAGACTGAAAATAAAGACATTTCAAGTAGAAATAAGCTAGCTTGCTATGTAGCTATAAAAGCTAGCTAATAGCTAGCTAGCTAGCTACACCTAGCTACCTTGAGGGATACCCAAGCCACACTTTGTCACTATCATTTCCTGGCTAGCTAGCTATCTATTCTTAACTTAAATGTACTGAGAACAACTCTTTTGGTGCCAAGCTAATGAGCTAGGTATTATCATTTTCATAATTATGTTTTTGGTGCCTAGCTAGCTATCTCTTTCCTATTTAACCATAGTGGGATCCTTTTAGTACAGAGTAGAATGTCTCCCCATGCTCTCTGGTAAATGTTGTGCAAAACGGAGCTAGCTAACTATCAAAATCATAGTGTTTTTGAAGGGGAACCTAGCGACCCGTTATTAGACAATTTGTCATTTGTCTTTTATCCCAGTAGTTTTTGTATTGCAGCTACAGTATCTTCCTTATCGTATTGTACAGATGCAGAATAAAATTGTTCTCAAACTGTAACGCCTGTTTTGAAACATAAATACCACCACACGAAACCTTGAAAGTTTATCTTGAAACTTTTAAAGTTTAACTATACCTCCCAGCCGCCTGTCTTTTTGCATATACTTTTAATGTTTCTTGTACCGACTGTATTAGAATAAAACTATTAATAGTGCCGTCTGCCTTGACAGCGCATATATATATTTTTAAGTGTTTTACAGTTACGGTTGTGCAAAAAGAAATGTTAAAGTTTATTTTGTTTATGTACGTCATATTGTAATGTTTTTTCCTCACCGACACATGGATGTAGGTAGATAGTTTCATTGTAATGTAGTGCACAGAGTTGGAATATATAACATTGTTTGATAACTTTGTAGTGTGTTTTGAAATATTTGTACTACAACTAAAATACTTTGTAGATTTTTTTTTAAAATATGCTTTGTTAATGAAATTGATAAACTTTATAATAATTATTTGACGGCAATTGCAACTGCAATTAAATATATAGGGGGAAGGGGAGACTTACGTTTGTAGGGTAGAAAATCCAGATGCTTGGAAAACACTATTATAAATATTTGGCACAACAGGCTAAATTAACCAAAATGAATTTACCACAATTTATATTTAAGTGAATACAGATATAAATAACTTATGAGTTAAACTTTTTCAATTTAGCAATGACTTAAAACTTAAGGTACTTTGTAACGTCACAAAACAATGAAAACATAGACACTTTTTTTACTTATAAAAACAGTGTAAAAGAAGTGCCCAAATATCAGAAACTTTGTACCTTTCCCCAATTTGAGTACAATATGATCTGATAACTACTAACTACCACACATATTTTTCTTACACTTTAACCATATGCCTGTGGCAAGTTTAAATTTAAATAACTTTGACACCAATAATGCTGCAGTGCTGAAACTTTGGAACTTCTCCTAAGTTTTATTAGGTTAAAGAATTTCTAAAAATTAATTTGTACGTTATTTTTTGTTTACCGGGGGTAAATGATTTCTGACAGGAGGTGCTTAAGTTTTAAAACGCGGAAAGTTTTATTATTAATATTACTTGAAGTAATAGGTAAGAAAGTTATAAGGACAATTAATATTTATATTTTACAGATTTTGAGATGTATTTTGCAGTCCATTAATTTGAATTTTGCAGAACGAAAATGATATTTTACCGCTCAAATCCTAGTTGTCTGAAACGGACATCGGCAATCCAAACGAAATGGTTTCAGAGCGACTCACAAATTTGAAGAATTTCGTATACGTTTTGTTTAGATTCTACTGCCGAATAATATGTTATTGGAATTATCCGACGGAGTCCGAGCACGACCGCTCATTCCACTTTAATTTAAAGCTCAGACTTTCAATTTCGCCAGTAAAAGGGAATTTTGTTTTTAGACGTATTTTCCCAAACTTAGATCGACTTGTACACCACTCATATAAACACGCAGATTACCAAGACGTACGTCTTTCCTATTTATTTTGAACATGAACGCAGTAAAATCACCGCATTTAGAAAGGTAAATTGAGACATTTATGCGAACTACAATGAAAGCAAATTAATTAACTTACATTCAACATTAACTTTATTAGAAACTAAACTCTCGAAATAAACGAAATTTATGAAGAAATTTATAAACACCATTGACGAGGAAAGTATCGAAGAAGGAATTGTTAATCAGACTGACTTAGAAAAATCCGCGTACATATAAATAAATATTTTGAAATAATTTATCGCCAAGAAAATAAAAGCGAGCGAAGCGAAATCAAGAACAATTACGATCAACAACCAAGATGAAAAAGCCATACGGAGAAAAGAAAACAATATACGTATATCAAAAATTGAACTATAGAAACTTGAGAGTGCAGCAGACAAAAACACAAACATTTCTGATGTTGAAAAGGTTAATTATTTGTTGAATTTGCTTGAAGGTATAGCTGATGAAACGGTAGAATGTTTGCCCCTTTCCAACGATAATTATGAGGTTGCTTTAGATTTATTAAAGAATAGGTTTGGTGATGTATTTTGATGAATGGCCAGGTTGACCTATTAGCAATTGCGGAAACTAAGCTTGGTGATTCATTCCTCACTAATCAATTTATTTTATCGGGCTTTCATGAATCTTTTAGTCTCGATGTTTCAGGAAAAAGTGGAGGACTATTAATCTATGTCAAATATCCCAACTCGTCGACTTGTTTAATATAAGTTTAACGAGGACATACAAATCATTCCTATAAATCTGATTAAAAAAAAATTTGTCATATTTTATCTTTATAGACGCCCGAAACAAAATATGAATACTTTTTTATCTAATTTATCAGAAGCAATTGATTTTTATGGGAAGACTTACCACAACATCATAATAGCAAGTGAAACTTAGAGCCTACTAATCCAGATTAAATACGTTTTTAGACATTAATGGTCTATATAATCTTAGGTTGGAAATCCAGTAAAGGATCTTACATAGATCTAATATTACGAACAGAAAATATTCCTTCCAAAATACTGGCTTTCTGGAAACAGGCCTAAGTGATCACCATTTGCTAATATACACTATGCTGAAGATGAAATATGTAAAGTTACCACCACTCCCTATACAATATAGGCAATACAAGAAGTTCAATGAGAACATGTTCTTATTTGAATTGCAAAGTTGCATTGCCCATAATGATATAAATTCTTACAGGGATTTTGACAACATATTCATCAACTTCTTGAACAGTCACGACCCATTGAAAACTAAGTTCATTCGCACTAATAATAGGCCTCGCGTCTCAAAGGAACCTAGCAAAGCTATCATGAAGAGATCTAGGCTTAAAAAGTCAGCCAACAAAGCCAACAATCCCATAGATCTGGCAAGTTATAAGCGTCAACGGAACTTAGCGCAACCTCGTCCGCGGGGCTTCCTTCCCTTTTTTTACTTGAGGATAGCGGAAGAAGAAGGACCTGGCGCAGGCTGCTTAAAAAATCCAGGATTTCAGTGTTTTTCAATTAATGTGCAGAAAATAATTATTTGTCTCGTTGTCACGAAATATGCAGTTAATGTCTTTGTTTTCGAGTTTTCTCAATTAAATATCCAAGGATACATAATAAACACAGCTGTACATTTCTGTAAAACTTGAATACAGCTAGCTGTATAAAACAACGACGCTGCTTTAGTTACAGAAATAAAAATTATTATTATTATCGAATTACAATCATGGAATATCAATACATAAATGTATTTAGAAAGCTTCAATATGCCTTAGATGCTATAGATGTAACAGGATTTTATTTTTAAAGCCACAACACAATTGTAGCTAGCTAAAGTCTTTCGAGGGATCCAATGTTGTTGTTGTTGTTTATGCTGCCAACTGGTTTGGCAAATCACTCATTTCCCAACTCTTGCCAGATTTATTTATCTTCACAATCGTCAAATAATATTGTGCTAGTAATATGTAGCTAAGGACTGAACTGCTAAGGAACAAGTCAGAACTTTAGAGATTAGAGTTTTATATCACTAGCGCACAGCTAGATTATTTTCATGATGATGGGAAGTCCTTTGTGGAAAACTTGTTTAGCAACGATGACAATGCTGCTGAAGAAACAAAACTGTAAATTTCCAGTGTTATTTTTAAATATAGTTTGGAAGGCAACGATAGTTTTTGCACACCCCTAGAAAACGTAGTATCCCTCATATTTCCAACCCCAAAAGTACATCAAACGTAACTTCTATATTCCACAAGAAAAAATATAAAATTGTGCGTTCCTTTAGCGTTTTATAAAGTGACAATTTATTTCAGTAAAATAATTAAATATATCAAACGTTTACTTCTATACCCCTCTATGGATAAAAAGTGGAATAGCCCAATGAAACTGGAATTCTGCAAGACATAAAATACCCCACTATCATTTAATTAGGTTAAATCTTTTTATTGATAAAAGTAGTAATAATTAAATATTTTTTATAAGCAGTCGTATTTATAATATATATTGTACATAATGAATGTTATATATATTATATGTACCTTCTGAGGCTTATATTTTAGATTTATAATTAATTTATAAATTTCTCTCTAGGTACCTTATTA
>JANTOQ010522013.1:0-11060 GCA_027564595.1 Bythotiara depressa | reverse complement strand
AATATTTTAGAAAACGCTGGAAGTATAGAAATAGGTCTATAATTTTTTACTAATGCTTCGTCCCCTGCTTTAAATACATGAGTCACTCGTGCTATTTTTAATTTATCAGGAAAAGTTCCTTGATTTAATGAATAAGTAAATATATGTTTTAGTGGTTGAAAAATTTCATAACTAATATATTTAATTACATTTCCATTAATATCATCAAAACCTACGCTTTTAGTACTTTTTAATGAAGATATAGCATCGTGTAATTCTTTTAATTATCTTCATACTGGTTTAAATAACTTGTAAATGGTTTGCTACTCAAGGGTATTTTCGCTGCTAGATTTTTTCCAACTTTCACAAATTAATTATTTACATTATTAGCAATATACAATTGATCAAAAACATCTTTGTTGTTAATTAACAATCTTCGTGGTAGTGAGGAGTTGTGAAGTTTGGTTTTACCGATTATTTCTTTAATTGCATCCCAAGTCTTTTTAATGTTTGTTTTGTACTTATTAATCAGAGAACTGTAATAATGATGCATGGAGCAAAATTTAACTTTTTCAAAATATTGTTTATATTTTTTGTAGTTTTGTTCATTTACAAAAGTTTTATTTTTCAAAAATTATCATAAAGATGTTGTTTCTTCTTGGATGATTTGAGTAAGCCTTTCGTCATATGCGTTAAGAAGGCGTTGTAACTCTCATTAGAATTATTTATTTTTGTAACTTCGTCCCAATGTATCTCTTTGAGAATGTTTTTAAAATTTGCTAATGTAGTATCATTTATTTTACGTTTTAATATTGTTGTTTTATTTGGAAATTCCGCAAGATTGGCTTTATTTGTTATTATAAAAGTCGGAAAATTAACGGATATATCCATTTTGAGAATACCTGTTCTACTTGATTGGTTACATTTTGTGTTTGTAAATATTTCAACGATGGCTGTTATCGTATTTTTTGTTACGCGTGTCGCTTTCTCTATAACAGGTACCACGCCGTGTTGGAACAAGAGGTTAAAAAAGGTTTTTACTTTTGTGTTGGTACTATAATGAAATCCATTCAAATTGTAGTCTCCTAGAGGGTCCGTTACACACAACGATATTCTGTAAATACACCGATATTTTATGATATTTTTAAAAATATTTTCGTGTGTATGGTGCGTCAAAAATATTTTGAAAATATTTTTTCAACTGGTGAATCTCACCTTTGCATATCGTACGCTCATTTTAATATATTTAATAAAATCAAACGAGTTTGATATTATTAAATATACAAATGAATACTAAAATGAGCATATGATGAAAATCTATTGATTTCGACCCGTTCAGCGGGTGTTTCTTTATAAATACCTTAAGGGATAAATGCTTTTATTTGCTGTTTTATTATTTTTAAATAAGTTTAAAAAAAGCTTTTAAAAGGAGTCTTCTTACTTGTAGGCGGACGATATGTTGTAGAGACGATAATATTTTTGATTGACTAATTTATTATTTCAATGCTAAGTGTTTCATTATTTTCGTCAGAGTTACACAATTCAGATCTTAATTTATAAGTAACAGAATTTGAGATAAACATACGCAGTCCACCAGCTACTCGGTCTTTAGCTCTTTCAAGTTGAACCATGTTATAATTAGGCAGTTGAAAGTTAGTATCATTTTTTGCACAATCTTTTTTCAACCAAGTTTCCGTAATACTAATTACTGTAAATTGCGTTTCACAATGGGACAAGAAGTTTTTAAAACTTTCAAAAATTTTACTCATGGAACGTATGTTTACATGTATTGCAGAAAAATAATTTGAATAATTTTTTCTTTCTGTTCATTTATAAAATAATCGGGCAACATATATTGAGAACTAAAGTATTTAAATTCCGTAGAATTAAAAACGTTATCATCTGGGTCGCAGAGGCTGTTTACATTTTGATCTCTTAAATTCAAATTATTGAAGTTAATATTTTCAAAATGTTGGTTTAAAGTTTCAAGAATTGTGTAATCAAGCGCCATAAGCGATTTATTATTGCTAATATTGAAGAAAATACGATACGGAGATAAACTAAGAGCTTGTCCTAGGTCTGTGATCCCTAACATAAACTTTGTTTTATTTTATCACAGCAAATTTACCTTCATTCCTATATTTCATTACAACATCCCACAGCTTTATTCGTTCTTCGATTGTCTCCCTGGCAAAGTCTTCGTAAATAACGATTACAGATTTCTTTAGTTCCGATGTTTTCGACATAATTAGTTGCGTATCTTTATAATTCAAGAGTTTTGCAACTATAGTTCTAGGTTTATCTTTTCGTTTTTCGTTGTTGTTAAAAGGTTGTACTCTGTGTGCTCTTTCAATGACGTTCAATGTATTTCGTGATGCCCACCGTTTCTCGAAATATTTTTTTCAGTTTTAGTTCACAATCATCCCATGTTTCCTTCACATTTTTTCTAATACCACTGACACGAATATTACTTCTTCCTGATCTGTTTTCGAGATTGACATTTTTCTTTTTCATTTCTTCCACAGCTTTAGAATTTCCATCATTTTTTGTGTCAAAAAGTTTATCTGTTTGCTTTTTTCTTTATTTTCCTCTTTTATCTCGTGAATCGTTATTTCTTTGTTTCTTAACTGTTCATCTGTGAAATCGATACTATCTCTGACAGAATTTAGTTCTTGTTGAATGACTGTAATGTTTCGTAGATTAGTTTGTTGTTGTCGATTATAAGATTTTTGCGACTATCTGTTCGTGCTGCTTCAATAAACTTTCTTGTCTTTTCATGTTCTGAGAATTTTTCGTTTAAAATAGTTTCGAGTTTCTTTAAAATTTCTTCTTCATTGTATGATTTTGTTTCTTTTCTTCTTTGATTGCTCATACTTGTTTATTTTATTCTTTTTATCTATATATTTGATTTTTTTTTAATTTAGTTCCTAAAACACGTCTGCTCTCGTTGAATATGTCCCCTATTGATCTCTTGCTTCCCCCATTTCATAATGGCTACCTTATACTCAGTGACTTGGAAATAGTGTGAGAATTTTTTTATCTGTTTTTTTAACGTTTAAAATATAATAAATATGGCGTTATATAACGACACCATTTTTGCTGACGTCAGCATTTTTTGACCTAACTTGCAAAAAAACGTAAATAGGAAAAATATGATAATTATACAACTAGGTATTTATTCAAGATGTAAATATAGGATACATTTAGCATGAGAACAAAAAATAATTGCATAAAAACAATATCAATTGAAAAAACTCAATCACAAAGAGAAAATAAAAAAATCAGGATTTATGAATTTTGACCAAGCACCTATGGCAAACTTAAAGTTTTTACCCCTTCCCGAAAATATATACATTTTAAGCTTTCAGGACATTTGTAGTATAGATACATATTACGAGTGGCGAAACTTTAGCTTCATATCTTAGGCCGTTCAAAAGTTATTAAAAACAAACACGAGACTGATTTTACTGGCAAAAAGGAGTAAAAATACGCTGAACTGTTCGTAAAAAAAGAACTAATGGTAGATATTTCAACAACATCATTCCTTTAATGAAAAACTGAGTCAGAATTGGAAATGATTTTCCAAATTAATAAGCCGGTATAGACAATTTGAATCTCTAGAGCCAAACGTCCCTCCCACTTATTGTGTGTACACGTCCTGGAGCAAAACTTTTCCATGATCGGTCTTGTTTCCAAGTAAGACCTTATATTTGAATATTGGATATATGATTCTGCAGACAGAGCTTAAATAATTTCCAGAATTCAATGACGTAATGTTGTTTTTCACACACTAGAAACGAGGGGTAGGACGACAAAATGTAAATAAATATGGCCACCGCGTGCGACCATAGATCATTACCATGAGTTCTAAAGAAAGTTTGAAACTTCTGCTTGATAGGTATTATCAAACATTAAAGGAATATATGTATATATTATAATTTTTGTCGCTAAGGGTTTCCTATGGAAGGTGAAATGGTTTTCACAGCCATGACCAACTGCGAGAAAGCGGAAGAGAACTGCATAGAAACTACAAATATGTTCTTGTTATTTTAATCTGTTTGACGTCTCCCGTCTTCGAAGTTGTATTTTCAGTAAAACGTTAAACTGTTGAAGTTAGAACAACGCGAAGATCGATGGCTCCCTAGACTTATGTTCAGGTAAATACATAACATTGATTGTTGCGAGAAAAAAAACACGCTAATAGCACTCTTTACATTGAAACATCTTGAATAGACGATTGAATCTTTTTGTGTCTCTCTCATCTAGCAAAGCGAGGACGAACGTCTGTACTCACCATAGAAACAAAGAAAGGCATGTCCAGTGTCAATTATTTTTCCTTTTCTGTCAAATATTTAAGATGATAACATCCGGTCCGCCAATTGAGACCACCATATTGTTTTTTACAGGAAACACGCCGTGACTTTTATTCTTACCTGAGAATATATTCAGATAATCTTCTTTTTTATTCTTATGAGGTTTCCATTGGTGTCAATCGCTGATCTTGGTGAAGAACAGGCCCTACATTACACCTGACAATGTGCTATAAAGAGCTACACCCAACCACAATATTAGAGCGCGACTATGTTGACTGCTGTTGAAAAAGAAGTTCAAGAACCGTCTAATAAGGCGATTAGGCAAATTCGCGTAACTAGGAGACTGGCGCTTAATTAAGTGATACCCGAAACTGGATGCGTTCATCAAAAAATTAAGTTAGCTATATACCTAGGTTGGGTGGACATTGGAAAAACTGGAAAAAAATTGTTTTATGCTCTCATTTTGTCATTCTTGCTTAAAAGCAACTGATATTTAAAGGCATACTGTAAATTCTGCATACAAACATAGTAAGTAGAAACACTCGGAGAAAAATCACCATGTTGCAGAAATATGGTATATATACGAAATTAACATTTGTTAAAATTGTCCTAAAATACGTTATTTATGTTTAACATTTTCAAAGAAATTCTGTTTAAACAAGTTACTTAAGGTGCACTGATTTCGAAAACAGTCGCATAACCAATTACCAGTTAATTACAATGCGTCTTAACAAGTTTTTGATTCCATTTTTACGGAGTTGCAACAAATTTAATTTTGTTAAAACAATGTGCAGATCATTGGGGAAAATTTTCAAATTTCAATTGTTATATAATTACGTAGTTTCTGGTTTTAAAATTGACATTTTCAGTTTTCGAATTTCCGGACAAATTCATTCATGTGTTTGAAATCTCACTGCACAAAATGTTCCAAGAACAACTTCTCTATTTATATCCATAGCAAACTTGTCAACGTAGCTAGTTCTTGTAGGTCACATCAGAGTTATCTAGTTGAACAGAGTGAATGGAAAATATGCATCATGAAAATATTAATGTGGGAATAATAAACTAGTGTATTGACTCCCTATAAAATATAAACAGGCAAGCTATATGGCTTTGAAGCTAGCCATACAAAAATATATCCTTGTCTGTACCCTGCCTGATTTGGCTGTGTGTGCAAAAGGTACTCTTATTTGGTTCTTTCTAATAGCTTAGCTTTAATAACCATACACAAAACTTTAGTTAAGCTAAGCTGTACACGTTTAGGAGTGCATTGAACGTGACACAGATACAAATCAGTATAAAATATCAGGGGCATAAACATGTCTGATGATGATGGCAAGAGAAAACAAAGAAGCAATCTTTAAAGATAATTCACCTTCTATGATATTTAAAGTTTCTACACTTTCACCTTTTAAAGCATTAACCCTATTATTTACCCGCAACATTTTTGTTGCTCCATAACTTTTTTCCTATGAACATTTTCTGATTTTTCCTAAACTTTCTTGGCCTTTCTGGAAAAATAATTTTTTTTGCAAATTAAACATTCGTTTTCCTGGGGTAGATGATTTCGGACCAAGGGGTTAGTCAAAATTTCTAAAAATCGGAAAATAGTTGTTTTAGGTTTAACAAAACTTTTCAAGTGTAACTAATTGTAAGAAACATGATTACATATTTTTTGTACTCAATCCGTCGGATTGCACCAGTTGAGTACAATTGTACTCAAGTCGTGCAATCCGACGAATTGCACCAATTGACTACAATTATACTAAACTGGTGCGATCCGACGGATTGCACCAGTTGAGTACAATTGTACTCAAGTCGTGCAATCCGACGAATTGTACCAATTGAGTACAATTGTAATCAAGTCGTGCAATCCGACGAATTTCTCCAATTGAGTACAATTGTACTCAACTGGTGCAATTGGTAAGAATATATATATTGTACTGATTAAAAGTTACATCTATGTTTGCAAATGGTGCCATTGGCGCCAATGGCAAATTGTTTGTACAATTGTACTCAATCCGTCGGATTGCACCAGTTCAGTACAATTGTACTCAATTGGTGCAATCCGTTGGATTGCAAATATTTTGTACTCAAGTGGTGCAATTAGTAGTATTACAAAATTATTGAACAAATGGAAATTTTGTTTAGAATAGTAAGGTTAAAAATAACACAATATTTTCACTCATAAACAAAGTGTTAATATTTGAATTGACCTAAAGAAAAAGGGTAAATAACCAAGTTTCGTTAATATGGAAACAAGTGACTTTATGTTGAGGCATAAATTTGAAACTTTCATGCAGTATTCCATGTAATACTTGCTATCAATTTAAGGAAATTAAAAAATGTTACGCCAAAACTTTTCAGTTTCATCATGACATCACAAAAAGGGTAATAATATCATTTTAGGTACTGTATGTTATGAGTTTGGAATGTGCACTTGTTTCTGCACAATTGTTTACAATAAGAAGGTTAAAAATAACACATTATTTTCACTCATACACAAAGTATTAAATATTTGAAGTGTGACCTGAAGAAAAAAGGGAAAATGACCAAGTTTCGTTAATATGGAAACAAATGACTTTATGTTCAGGTATAAATTTGAAACTTTCATGCAGTATTCCATGTAATACTTGCTATTAATTTAAGGAAATTAAAAAATTTTAGGCCAAAAAATTTCAGTTTCACCATGACATCACAAAAAGGGTAATATCATTTTAGGTACTGTATATTATGAGTTTGAAATGTGCACTTGTTCCAGCTCAATTGTTTACAATAAGAAGGTTAAAAATAACACATTATTTTCACTCATACACAAAGTATTAATATTTGAAGTGACCTAAAGAAAAAAGGGAAAAGGACACCTAGGTTCGTTAATATGGAAACAAGCGACTTTATGTTGAGGTATAAATTTGAAACTTTCATGCAGTATTCCATGTAATACTTGCTATCAGTTTAATGTAATTAAATATTTTTAGGCCAAATATTTTCAGTTTCATCATGACATCACAAAAACAGTAATTTAGGCCAAAAACTTTCAGTTTCATCATGGCATCACAAAAACAGTAATAATATCATTTAAGGTACTGTATGTTACGAGTTTGGAATATGCACTTATTTCTGCACAATTGTTTACAATAGGAAGGTTAAAAATAACACATTATCTTCACTCATACACAAAATATTAATATTTGAAGTGACCTAAAGAAAAAAGGGAAAATGACCATGTTTCGTAATATGGAAACAAGTGATTTTATGTTGAGGTATAAATTTGAAACTTTAATGCAGTATTCCATCTAATACTTGCTATCAGTTTAAGGTAATTAAAAAATTTTAGGCTAAAAATTTTAAGTTTCATCATGACATCACAAAAGGGTAATAATATCATTTTAGGTACTGTATGTTATGAGTTTGGAATATGCATTTGTTTCTGCACAATTGTTTACAACAGGAAGGTTAAAAATAACGCATTATTTTCACTCATACATAAAATATTAAATATTTGAAGAGGGACATAAAGAAAAAAGGGAAAATGACCAAGTCTCGTTGGTATGAAAAAATGACTTTTATTACTGTTACCTGAATGATATATGAATATTCTTGGGAAAAATTATTTATTTGCTCGATTCGTGAAAATAAAACCTCAATAAAAGTCCTCGTGAAATGCAAAAAAATATGACTTGAAAAAATATCTGCTGGCGAAAATTAATGATCTAAAGGTAGTATTTATCTTTCTCTGAGAACATACCTTTTAACACAAAAACATTAACACAATGATAAGATCATCTCATGCATATTGTTAATGAGAAAAATCTAAAAATGGAAATGGATAAAGACCAAGTTCCGTTACTATGGAAACAAATACATTTTTGTCGAATAATATAATAGAAACTTTTGAAGTGTATTCCATAATAATGTTATAAGGTGTGGATATTATATCTTCTGTGAAATAACTTGCCAAGTATTAGATAATAAATACCCAAGCACTAGATAAAAAATAACACTTAATTTTTAGCTGCAAATGCATTTGGATAAGTGGGTAAGCTTAGGACTATAGAAATATTTAATGTAAGAGGCTAAATCATGATAGAGAAAATGTTTATACCAGTTTTTTTTGTTTTGCTTCGTTTTTTTTCTATTCAATAACTAAAAGATATACCAGTGAAATGAGGAAAATCTAAAAATGAAGTGGCTGAGGGAAAATGACCATGTGTCTTGCAAACTTAAATTTGTAGCTTTCACTGAATGTATCTAAAATGTGGATACCAATTTGAATGGTTCGAAACATTTTAGATCATGTCGCTGACATACATAGTGGGGGTATTAATCCTCCATTAATAAATCATCCCCCCATTTTGCTCATCCCCCATATTTATACATAAAATGCCAACCCCAACCCACCCCACCTCTTTCATATTTCCAACATTATTTTATTTGTTTTCTCTAATGAGAGGATCAGATATTTAGTACTGTAAGAAAATATTATAAAACAAAGTTTTTCAATGAGTTGTTTCTTTCTCTGGAAAATATTATTTACTAACACTGATATTTAATTTCCTTATTATACTGCAAACATTCCTTTAAGGCTACTTTGAGGACTACCAGAAAGAAAAGCCTGGACAAATTAGACCGGGTAGGTAGGTAAGTACGCAGAAAGAAAAGGTCTCTTCTGTTCAGGGCCAGAAAAACAGTTTTACAAATGCAGGGGCCAGTTTATATTGTTAATCCTTGTTCAGTACCACCTTGAGGGTACACATGCTGGGAGAAAATGATTAATATTACAATTATTATAATGCCACCCTATTAAACTACATATGATAACACACTGTCAATGGTGGATCTTCACCCCCAGGGGAGGGTGCACACTATGACATAGCTCAAAGGTTTCCTAGGGTGATAAAATAAATTAGTCTAAAAAGCTTCATAATATTAAACGGCTCATGCTAATCAACGAAATGAAGAAATAGTAAAATGGCGAAATAAAAATAAATTATCTATTTTTCATAAAACCTGCATAAACTGGAAAAAAATATACGAAATTTAATCTTTCAACCATCCTCAAATTATTTATCATGTTATATCTGTGATAATCATGAAATTGTTTTTACGTGTGAGCTAAGTATAGTGGTGTTTGTCGTTGTTGATGTAAATAGAATATAATTGCTCTACTTGGTTGGTTTTAAATTTCTGTCTATTGTAAGCAACTTTATAAAATAAAAATGTTATTTTATGGTGTGGTAAAGCAGAAAAAAATAACTTTGATTTAAATGTAAGTAAAAAATCTTTCCCATCTCGGCAGTGTAATTTTTGTTGCTTTGGTACTTAATTCCTGAATGAAACCAGAGAATGAGAACTAGTAAAAATATAATGAGAAACAAAAGAAACTCTTTAGAAATATATATGCTTTTTATGCTTTCAACCGTTTAAATATAAACAACCAGAATTTGACATAGAAATCTTAAATACCTTCAACGGAGGAGTGTGAAGTAAATAGAAGTGACAGTATACTTTCCTGTAAATAGTAACTAAAATGGAAGTGGAGGTGCACATTGATGTAATGCAGCTTTAGAAGACGTTTGAAGTAAAAATAGAGCTGTTCATTAGAAGTAAACTATAAACACTATATATACTTGAATTTAGTTATTTTGACTTGTTTTAGATCATTTCGTCATTTCGCTATTTCTTCATTTCATTGATTATCATTAGCCTATTAAACTACGATAGTTCAGTAGAAATAGGGACGAACCTAGAAGAAATTGCAATAAAAGCGTATTTGCCACTGCTGGAACCCAAATTTTATGTAGAATAACATACTAAAAATCCGAGACGATCGGACTTGGGCAAAAGATGTTATGACCATTCATCTAAAGGAAGGTATTTTAATTATTTTTTGCCATTTTAAGGGTTTTCATAGCAAAAAGAAATTACACATTATTTTTATTATTTTTCTATATGTTCATTTCTTGTCCAATTTGGCCATGATGTGCAAAATACAATGAAGAATTAGATTAAGGGGTGACACACAATTATTTTTTCCCCGGGGTAAGTTCGGATTAAAGATGGCGGAAAAACTGAGAAAAATATGCTTTTACAGATTTTTCTGCCTTATTGAGCACGTTCCTACTAATAAACATTCTATTGCTGTATAATGGTATGTAGAATATAGAAATGTTTAAGACGTATAATGACTCAATGAGTGTTTCCAGGGAGAAAAGTAATTAAGTTTTTCCCCGGGGGAAAATGGTGGAGAAATCGCAAAAAATTATTTTTACGGATTTTTCAACTTTTTTGCACCCATTCTTATTAATGAATACTATATTGTTGTATAATGGTGTGTAAAATATTAAAATAGTGTTTAACACATATAATGACTCAATGTCTGTTACCAGGGGGTAAATATATACATATCTGGGGATGAGGGTTAACCCTATTTTGGTTGGGGGGATTACCCCCTGGTAAACACCACTCTATAACACAAAAAATGCATGCAAGCAACAACATATCAAAGACAAAACGATAAGACTATAAAGTCTTAATGGTTATATATGCAGTTAAAAAAACTGTTCTGTTATTTCCTTAGAATAATCTGTCAAACATGTTTCCATCATTGCTAAATAACTCGTCATCATCACTAAGCATCACATTCTCATCGTCGTCACTTTCATCACCACCACTTCTGTTGTAACATCCGATGTCATGACACTCACCACATGCGCTGACACAAGCCAGACTGTTTTTCATGCAAGAACATAAGTATGAACCACACTG
>JANTOQ010522012.1:0-20247 GCA_027564595.1 Bythotiara depressa | reverse complement strand
TGGGAACCTTTTGTTTCGTCTGAAACAAGAATTTCGACGAAAGTGCATAGACCATAGACAAGCATTAAGTGCGTCGGCGGGAGAGAACTTGGCTAACAAAAAACTAGAAGTAAAAAGCTCTAAAATTGAACTTTTTTTTTTTTGCTGGCAGATTTTCCCCCCTTCAAATTTCCGATTTATTCGAAAAAAGGTTTATGTCGAAATTTTCAATAAAACGATAGAAATCCTAAAGCTACGGCTTAGAAACTTCCCACAGATGTGCACGGTCATAAGTTTTATTGAATTCATTTAAAAAAACAAGGGTTAATAGCGGGAAAAATCATTTTCTGCCTTGGTGGCTAGCAGCAGAAATTCTCGAAAATGTAGCTAGCTAAACTTTCTAAATATCTTTCTAAATACTGAACCGTTTTCAATGAGACTTCGTACACTTCCGCTTGGACATAATGTGTGTCGAATTATCCAAAAAAAACTAGTGGCGCAATAGATCAGAAGCTTATAATTCTCTGCAGTGTTCATGGTGCCGATTTCGCATTTTTCTATAAAATTCTTAAGTAATTACAACGCACACGTGCGTATTTTACCGAACTAGCAACTCTCTGTCGATCTATACATATAACGATTGTTTCAAGTTTCAGTAAAGTATTATAAGATTCTGATTACATTATACAATAGAACCTCAGTTTTCAAAAACTGGATTACTCGAGATGTTTCGTATTTTCAAATATCGTTTTCGGTCCCTTTGATTTAATATTGTATAAAATAAATATTCTGGGACACTCATTTAAATTACAGGTTCTGCTGTATGTATATATAGAATCGGGGAAGCAGATATCCAGCATCTACGACATATCACTAGTCTATCTAACATACGAGTCACGTTGGACGTTTAATATATTTTCAAGTGAGGAAAAGGTTTTTATAGTTTTATGAGTACGGATTAGTATAGATAAGACGATAGCTGTCCAAGTATAGTTTTTATTTGTTCGTGTTTACTGCAGGTTTCTAAATATTTCACGATCACTTCGGTCACAAGTAATCAGCGCTTCATCGAGCTATGTTTAATTAAAGCGTTGAACGTTTAATTCATTTGCTACTATCAGCTATATTTTCGTTTGAGTTCTCATATCCAATATTTGGTGTTTTATATACAGACTGTACCTGGCTTAAACTGACGACGGGATGCTCTAATGAAGTAGTTGTGGTAAAACATCTCCTTCGTGATTGCTCCCATAATGATTGTTTCCGATGTCCATAAACGAGCCACCATCTTAATTGCCTTTTGATCCTCTGCAGTGTTACTCGTACACCTGTATGCATTTTTGCATAAATAAAGCAATTCACCGTGGAGTTAAAAGCCAACAACGTGAACAACCCATAGTTTAACGAAAACAACAGGTTCATGTTGGTCTCGTAGCCTGGTAGATCAAATGCAGCATAATAGGTCAACACAAACGTGTTAGCCATATATGGCGTTGTTAACAGTATGAATACAGCAACCACAAATGCGAACATGTTGGTGATTCGTTTGTTTTGTTTCATTCGTTTCAGCAGCATCTTGTTATCATTATGTATGGAGATACTTCTGTGAAGCCTAAACGCGGAAATACTATAGGCTACTATCATTATTATGGCAGGAACCACGCATATCAGTGCTTCTACTACCATAAAGTAAACGAATTGGTGAACGGGGGTATCCCAATGATCCCAGCAAATATCGTTTTCCACACTTAGAATGTGTGTATAAGGAAATGTAATTGATAACGACAGTATCCAAACGAATAGAACACATAATACGCGTTTTAATCGAGAGAGTCGTGCGTGAAACGGGAAGAGAATAACTCTAAACAAGAAACAAGTGTTATAGTTAAGTATAGTCAAGTTATCAATAATTATATTTATCTAGAGGACCTATATTCAGAGTGGTATTATTGGAGAAACCTACAATCCTGGCCATTAATTATGACACTTTTGGCGTTTTATACTGATTTGTGTGTTAGCACCTTACCCTTATCGTGCCCATTGCACGAGATGAGAGTTAGGTGTTTGTAGGAAAACGCGTACGATCGCCCGTGTCACTGTAATTTATCAAAACACATCCAAGATTTTCCATATTTCACTGATCAACATATCTTATGACGTCACAAAGTCCTCAAATGGACCAATTAGGAGGAAAGCGAGTCCACTCGCCTTGTCCAGCAGTGCTACATAGTCACAGTTACTTCTCTACCAAAGTACCTAAGATTCTAAGTCTTAAGTCATTAGTAAATTGGAAAAATAAAAAGTCATTAGTAAATTGGAAAAGTAAACTGGAAAAGTTTAATTCTTTCCGTAGTTATATCTATGAACAATTTCGTAGCACTTGTGGCACATTTTTGGCGCTTTGTTCCATTATATTATGGCCAGGATTGTAGCTTAAACTCAACATAATCATTCATGCAGCTATCAAGCGGTAGTTGGTGGAATATTTCAAGATTTATTGAAAATCTTTCAAACGCTCCTTTTGACCCTAATACCATTGTATATTTTTATCAATAATGTATTTCATTACAAAGGCAATGGTGAAGAATAACAATGTTTTTCTGCTCTGCTATCTATTAGTTCTTGTAACATAAAACTAATTAGTTTTGTTGATTTTTACAATTGTAAATTCAGTAACATTACATAACTATTTACCTGCATCTGTCTAACGCAATAAACACCAGACTCCATGCCGATGCAACAAGCATCAAGGAATTCAATGACGGTAATATTTTGCATAACACGTCACCCAAATACCAAGTCTCAATAGCAAGATCATACACCATAACAAACGGTGCATTCACTGACGCCAGAAAGTCAGCTACTGCAAGTGAAACCATGAGAGATTCTGACGTTGTTCTTTCTCGAGCTTTTATTCCGACAATCACAATAACGAGACCATTTCCAATTACTCCAAGCACAAATATAAGAGAATAGGCTATATACATGGGTATTTTGGCATTGTGTGCTATATGGAAATATACTACTGGTGACACTATGTTTGAATTATTAGTACCGTTGAAAGTGGAAGAAGTATTGAAGGTTGATAAATTGGTTGCTGTAGCATTAATAATTGTTGCTGGTAGAGTGAAGATCATATTCTTTCGTTAGACGTTGATTCCAAGCCTATAAAACCATAAAGACACGAGGAATATGTAATACAACATATTATCATCCGGTCATGTCTAACCGCGAATCTGATTGGCTTAGAGCGCAATTTATGACACCAGAACAGGGCTAATTTTGTTTTTCGTATGCTCGGGCACAACTCCAACTTTGGGTAAATATTTCTCCGTATTGCCTTCCTTAACTGTTAATGTAGGTTCAATACATAATAAATCCTGTGTGTTTTAGAATACGTTATTGGTGTAGAATTTAAAAACATGCAAGGTTAATGTTTTCACATTTGTTTAATTAAAACGGCATTATCCCGTTATTGCTGCATAGCACTGCAGATAGCAGCCATCCTATTTCGGGTAGTATATTCGAGGCAGATTTTCTCCATAAAATCCAACTTGTTAATTCGTGTATAGTCTTTTTGCCTTGAATTGCCGTAAAATCGTAAAATCGCACAATTGTCCCAATCCTAAACGTTTTCGGCTTATTAACGACTTAACTCTATTAAACATGGACTTTCTCGATGTCGAGAATTGTGTGCTGGTGATGCAATATTTATGTTCCCGCGAGTTATAACTGGATACATTACTACTAAAGTAAGAACACCACTCTCGTCTTGCAATTGAATGGTATGAAACTGGTTAAATTTAAATGCCGCTGCCTTGTATCTTACACAAAACATGAACATGTGTTCGCTAACATTGTTGGTAATGAACAAATCTGGCATGTTCGTCTGAAAAGCTTCTAGAGGTTTGTTGAAATAAATAAAACGTCAAATTTTAAAGATTACATAACAAACATATGCAAGTGGAAATAAATGGTCCTAGTTACTCTCATGACGGTCTAATGGAAGGTTCTTGAAAAAAGAAGGGTGTTTATGAAATCATTTATTGAGTCACAATTTACATATCCACTTACCTGAATGTTAGATGAGAGAACTAAAATTTAAAAGATTCACAAAAAGGCTCCTCCTATTGTTTACCTAGTCATTCCTCAAAGAACATTTAAAGGATAAATAATTTAAAATTCACTACGGAAATATTCAAAACTTAGTTTATTTAGCTACTTTATTAGATAAAATTATAAAATATCTCCATATTAATTATGACAAGTAACACTTTATTTACAGCACAAAGTTACAATATCGCACATCTTCATTTCCCAAACGAATTTCCACTTTACAACGTCAATATAGTCCGTTCGTGGACAAGATTCTCTAAAATATTTTTGATCTATTGTTTGGAAAATGGTACCTGAGAAAGAATTTAAAACTAAGACTAGAAGCTGGCCAAAAAACTGTTCTTGTAGACAACGCGAAGATTTCATACCAGGAATAGATTATGTTTAACATTCTAGTGCTTAAATATTCATCAAAGAAGAGTCTTTCATTCATAGATTTATCTTTATCAAGTTCTTTTTATCAATATTTATTTGTTACATATTCATGTCTTATATATTTGTTCTGGGTTTAAAATTCGATCCTTATGATCTGACTAGCGGAACATTTGATCTATGAAAAATGTATTATTTACACATGCAAAACAAAGTAATAGTAAAATAAGTAAGTAATTATAAAAAGTTATAAAATGAGTAGCTCAGTAAAATGAGGACGTGAAACAGACATTGGAACGCGTGATACAACACGATTTGCCGCCTACACCGTTCCTCATTCTCCTTTACTGGATACCTTAAGAAGAAAGTGCTAAAAAACGATAATAACCTAAAATTCCAAGACCAAGATTGAGGATTGTATACTGCACTGCACTAAATATACGAAATCTGGAAAAAAGGAATAATTTACAATCGGTACATATATATTTTAAAAATAAATTAACTAACTGTGTTTTATCAGATGTCACGTTGCTTTCCTTGAAGGATTTGCTAAAAGAAATCCGAGGAAAAAGAAATTTAGTACGAATAACCGAGGAGTGGGTATAAGCCCATGTTCGAGTAACTGGAAGTCAGTCTACTATAATTCTGCACCAAAATATAAACGCGACTAACCTTTTTATGGCATCGACATGCACATTCCAACAAGTCAATCAAAAACCAAAACGTATTGATAAATATTAACCGCGAATTGGAAATATAAATTTCTAGGATAGTTATTGGCTATTTTTCGAACGGATCATTTCAAAACTGTTTGATTTACACCCTCTTAGTTATAACTAATTTTATAAAAGTTAAATTCAATCTTTGAATTAAGCAGATGAGCAGATAAACAGAACAAAATTGAATTATGTCATGGGGATCACATTTCTTATTGTAATCATGCATGTGTTAATGCAGGTTTTTCGTATATTGAGAAGTTTGGAACATAGATATAACGAAACTGTTTAATTAACAAATAAGTTGAAATTTTTTCTGTTCAGTTTTATTTCTTCCAGATTTGTTAGAAATTGAAAAAAGTAATTGGCTCATAGAAACCATCATAAGTTTACTACACCTGTGGACAAATTTTATTCAATATTTTAATCATATTTTTACAAGCTGACACATAAAGTTTGACAAAAACATTTTCGGTATAGAAATACATTCAAATCTTTAGGTTTTGATATTATATTTATTATATACGATTTGACATTAGTTGTTTTTATACTAGACTCTACTTATGGATTGATCTACTTTAACAAAACAATAAAGTAGTAAGCGTGTGAAAACTGGCGGCTCCTACATACAATTAGTAATTCAAAATAAAATATAAAAACAAGCGAAGATTACTTTATGTCTCGTATTTTAAAGTCCATGGCAACATCGATTCGGTATTTAGAAATTTTCTTGCAACATGAAAACAAAAACTAAAAGCAGAAGAGCAAAATGTTGAAATATAATTTTAAAGCAAAAGAAGGTATGGTGATGACAATGACGTCATAGAGGCCGTGCTAGCGGCGGGTATCCTTTGCCGGAAAAAGAAAAGAAAACAAGGTCGTCCGAAATGTTTCAGGACGTATGGGAGGACGTATGGATATCCCAACTGTGACGAAGATCAGTTCAAAAAACGCCTTCGTTTAAATCTGCAAAAGTTCGAATATGTTCTAAATATCATTCGACTTCATATTGAGAATCAACCAACTAACTTAAACACCTATCCTACAGCTCCATCCAGACAACTTCGCCCAGGGTGGGCTGGCTCAGATTTCAGATTCCAAATCCTTGTAGGACATATGTAGCTTATCTGAGCTGAAAGTGGTAATCCCACGTTTCAACCAGGATATGCTCTCGGTCAAACGTATCGAAATACACCTATAGCCTCGTTTTCAAAGAAAATGTTGTATTTCCAAATAGCTCAGAAAATGATTGACACAACCACCTTAGCCAAATTAATAATTTTGGACCATCCACATTGTGAGTAGCGTAAATATCTGTGTATATTTTATACTTTCTTTGCTATCCATATCCAAGAATATATAAGAGATAGGATATATCCTTGGTATATTCATATGTAACCTTCGCAATTTCTTCAAGAAAGTAAAAATGCTTAATTAAGTAGCGTCTATAAACTCATAATGCGTCTTCCCTCTTCTGATTAGAAAACTCTCCACGGTCTAAATGTTATATTTCATGCAGAATATATTTTAGTAATGCTAATATTAGTTGGATATATGTTTCGAAAAAGAGATGTAGCTAATCCTCTACCCCAACATCCAAAATATTACGCTTTTTTTTCTGAATTCGTTTATTTAAAACATTTTCCTGGCAAAACGAGCTGTTCTAAGAGAAATAGGCCTGCTTTTTGGTAAATAGAGGTGTTTTAAGGATGCTTAAATTATTTTCGGAATTTGTTCCAAGAAAATACTTTCTGGTAATTAAGAACACCTATTTTCTGAGAACAGTTAGCTGCTTCTGACTGTTATTGCCAATAATAAGATTTGTGCTGCAAAAGCAATAATCAAGATAATAACAGAGGAAATTAGTAAATCACGCTTATAAAACACTTAAAGAGCAACTAACCTTTACAATTCACTAGCTAGATCTTTAATCTAAACTGAAGTGCTTTAAAAATGCTGCTCCTTGCTTTTTATTTGGTACAAAAAGAATAACTGGTTCAAACGTTATGAGATGTTAAATATTTGGCTTGAATAAGCGATGATGCAGTCTTGGCTAAACTAGATTAGGATCTGACGGAGTTCTAATGATGTCATAAAGGCTATATTTCCATATATGGTCATAAAAAGCATGGAACATAATATGAAATCTTTTGAAGCATAGTTAGTGAAACGTTGCACTATGCAAGTCCTTGTTGGAAGGCACTCGATGAGATATTTCGCAAGTCAAATGACTACAATTGTCACCAGTCCCAGGCGCCTATTGTTCCTCTTAAAATATGAATAACATGAAAACCGTTGGTCCAAACGTTTTATATATTGTACGTGTTAGTTCTAATTGGTTCCTAACTGACTGACCGGTTACAGACAGTAAAAAACTTTGATTTTAGCCTTATTTTATTTGTAGACTGTAAAAAGACGATACGAAGTTTGTTAGCTTCATAACGTTCAATAGATCAGAAGCTTATTATTCTCTGGAGTTTTCATGTTGCCGATTTCGCATTTTTCCATAAAATTCTTAAGTAATTACAACGCGCCCATGTTTATTATACCGAACTAGCAACTCACTGTCGATCTATAGATACAACGAATTTTTCATGTTTCAATGAAGTATTATATGCTTCTGATTACATAATATAATAGAACCTCAGTCTTCAATCACTGGATTATTCGAATTGTTTCGTATTTTCAAATATCGTTTGAGCTCCCTTTGATTTAAGGTATTGTATAAAAACTATACTTTGGCTACATTCGACTTAAAAACTAGAGGTTCTGCTGTATATATATATAGAATCGAGGAAAGCAGATATCCAGCAACTACGGCATATCTCTAGCCCATCTAACACACGAGTCACGTTGAACGTTTAATATATTTACAAGCGAGGAATAGCTTTTCGTAATTTTATGAGTACAGACTAGCATAGATGAGAGGATATCTGTCCAAGTATAGTTTTTATTTGTTCGTGTTTACTGCTGGTTTCAAAATATTTCACGATCATTTCGGTCACAAGTAATCAGAGCTTTATCGAGTTATGTTTAATTTAAGAGTTAAACGTTTTATTCATTTGCTAGTATCAGCTATTTTTTCGATTGAGTTCTCATATCCAGTATTTGGTGTCTTATATACAGTATGTACCTGGCTTAAACTGATGACGGGATACTCTAATGAACTGGTCGCGGTAAATCGTCTTGTTCGTGGTTGCTCCCATAATGGTTGTTTCCGATGTCTATCAACTAGCCACCGTTTTAATTTACTTTGGATCCTCTGCAGTGTTACTCGTACACCTGTATGCATTTTTGCATAAATAAAGCAATTCATCGTGGAGTTAAAAGCCAACAACGTGAACAACCCATAGTTTAACGAAAACAACAGGTTCTTGTTGGTCTCGTAGCCCGGTAGATCAAATGCAGCATAATAGGTAAACAGAAACGTGTTAGCCATATATGGCGTGGTTAACAATATGAATACTGCAACCACAAATGCAAACATGTTGGTGATTCGTTTGTTTTGTTTCATTCGTTTCAGCAGCATCTTGTTATCATTATGTATGGAGATACTTCTGTGAAGACTATACGCGGAAACACTATAGGCTACTATCATTATTATGGCTGGAACCACGCAAATCAGTGCTTCTACTACCATAAAGTAAACGAATTGGTGAACGGCCGTATCCCAATAAGCCCAGCAAAAATCTTGTTCAACACGTAGAACGTGTGTATAAGGATATGTAATTGATAACGACAGTATCCAAACAAATAGAACGCATAATACATGTTTTAATGGAGAAAGTCGTGCGTGAAAAGGGAAGAGAATAATTCTAAACAAGAAACAAGTGTTATAGTTAAGTATAGGCAAGTTATCAATAATTATATTTATCTAGAGGACCTATATTCAGAGTTGTATTATTGGAGAAACCTAGCTTAAACTCAACAGCATCATTCAAGTGGTAGTTGGTGGAATATTTCTGGATTCATTCTAATATCTTTCACTCTCTACTTTTGTCCCTAATACCATTGCATATTTTTATCAATATTGCATTTCATTACAAAGGCAATGGTGAAGAATAACAGTGCTTTTCGGCTTTGCTATCTATTAGTTCTTGTAACATAAAGTCATTGTTTTTGTTAATTTGTACAAGTGTAAATACAGTAACATTACACAAATGTTTACCTGCATCTGTCTAATGCAATAAACACCAGACTCCATGCCGATGCATAATACATGTTTTAATGGAGAAAGTCGTGCGTTAAAAGGGAAGAGAATAATTCTAAACAAGAAACAAGTGTTATAGTTAAGTATAGGCAAGTTATCAATAATTATATTTATCTAGAGGACCTATATTCAGAGTTGTATTATTGGAGAAACCTAGCTTAAACTCAACAGCATCATTCAAGTGGTAGTTGGTGGAATATTTCTGGATTCATTCTAATATCTTTCACTCTCTACTTTTGTCCCTAATACCATTGCATATTTTTATCAATATTGCATTTCATTACAAAGGCAATGGTGAAGAATAACAGTGCTTTTCGGCTTTGCTATCTATTAGTTCTTGTAACATAAAGTCATTGTTTTTGTTAATTTGTACAAGTGTAAATACAGTAACATTACACAAATGTTTACCTGCATCTGTCTAATGCAATAAACACCAGACTCCATGCCGATGCAACAACCGTCAAAATATTCAATGACGGTAATATTTTGCATAACACGTCACCCAAATACCAAGTCTCAATAGCAAGATCATATACCATAATAAACGGTGCATTCACCGACGCCAGAAAGTCGGCTACTGCAAGTGAAACCATAAGTGATTCTGACATTGTTTTTTCTCGAGCCTTTATTCCGACAATCACAATAACGAGACCATTTCCAATTACTCCAAGCACAAATATAAGAGAATAGGCTATATACATGGCTATTTTAGCATCGTGTGCTACATAGAGATATACTACTGTTGACCCTATTTTTAAATTGTTAGTACCGTTGAAAGTGGAAGAGGTATTGATGGTTTTTAAATTGGTTGCTGTAGCATTAATAATGGTTGCTGGTAGAGTGAAGTTCATATTCTTTCGTTGCACGTTGATTCCAAACCTATAAAACCATAAAGACATGAGGAATATGGAATACAACATATTATTTCTCGGTCATCGGGGATGCGCGTCTGACCGCGAATCTGATTGGCGTAGAGTGCAATTTATGACATCAGAACAGGGCTAATTTTGTTTTTTGCAAACTCGAGTACAACTCCACTTTCAGATAAATATTTTTCCATATTGCTTTCCTTAAAGGGAAATTCGGTCAAAAATGAAACTTTCCAAGATTAAAGAGCTTCAAAAATGAGGAACCCCACTTTTTAAATTTTTGAAAATGCCTTTTTCGTTCCTGAGATATTCAATGTTAAAGTTGGCATATTCGTAGCATTTTAGTTCTTAGCAACAATTCCAAGTACCAACTTTTTAGGGAGAATGGTACTAATTTCTGCTCTGATGTCATGTCACCAAATAATTATTTAATTGACAAACAATAAAAACAACTGACATTTTACCTGAATAAAAGTATAAACAATGTTCGTTTTCAATAACATGTAGTTACAAAACAGCCTCGTACCACGCGGCACGCTGGGATTATTTCTCCTTTTGATATCGGATCAAAAGTCAAAACAAATAAACATTGCGAATTATATTAGTAAAATACAAAGGAGTGACTAATTCAGACGAACTAAATATAAATAATACAATGTTTATCTGTATGTCTAAATAAATCCTAAGTTTTTTATGCAGGTGTTACAACGACTGCAGGAGCATCTTTCTTCCTCAGGGGTCTATCAACTTCCAAGCAATCACTGCTTGTGTGAAAAGATGGCTATCTCGTGATGAAAATTTAATGGGTGTCAGTCGAGGAGGAAGATCCGTATTTTTGTTTTCGTACCTATAATAAAAGAATACTGCTTGAGACTACTAAGACTGACAGTCTAGCTAGCTATACATAATAATTGTTTCATATTTAGTTAGTTAGAGTGGTGTACGTTTGAACTCTAGCTAGTCTGCTGCATAGCTATATATCAACGAATCAATCATAAAGCGTGTTTCCTCATCAGATATACGTTATACTGTAGACAAAGGCAATATTGGGTTTTTTAAATACTAGAGAAAAAATAGTTAGCTACTATGTTGGTCTGCTTATAGTCAGTTTTTGTAGTTATATATGTGGCTACAAACGTAAACACCTACCAATCTAATAAACCTTTAGCAAGGTCTTCATTCTTCCACAAGTTTACTCTTTCTTTTATACAACACCAACGTTTAAATGTTTCGTCAGATAATAGAATTCGCGTAGCGAAGTGAGTAGTTTTTGTTTTCTTTAAAGATCCTTTCGGTCGTCCAGAACGTTTGCCATGTTGTTTTTCTGCCATCTTATTGGTTGTAGATTTTCTCTTCTCCTTGGAAAGAAGCCAGCTTGTTAATTTGAACCTTTTTTAAGCATGGCAAAATCTAACCAATCAGAGTTCTTCAAAAATGATTTATTTTTAACGAAATATCCAAAATAATCACCGACAAGCTACCGAAATACAAACCGACCAGCCTGATCCTTAAAACGAAGGAATAAAAATTGGTCTCCAAATATTAAAATCTTTAACTTTTATTTGGAATATCTCAAGATAGGCGCGGTAATAGCGCGTAATATTTGGCGTACTTTTACAACTTTATTTATACCACTATATTCGTGAAAAGAGTTGTCTAAATAATTTCTAAATAGTTATACCACACTTTACTGTGGTATAACTAAAGAAATGCACGACTCCTGTCGTGACTTTGAAATTGGTTTCACTGCTAAATTAGATTGTAGAAGAAAGAAAACAAAATGGATGATATAATTGCAAGCGAAGCAACCGATAAAGATTTAATTAATCTACCTGAATATTTACCCTCTGACAAAAGAAATTTTTCGTCCGGAGTATATTTCAACGAAAATAAGCGATTTGAATATTTAAGTAATGAAAACGAAATTAAACGACGAATTGTAGATAGAATACCAACTAATTGTTGTATTTATGAAAAAGGTCGCCGGTGAGGCGTGGAAATCAGCTATATTTAGTTAGCGTTTTATGCTATTGTTGTATTTAATAAAATGGTTGCCAGTGAGTCTAGTATTTATTAAAAAGGTCGCCGGTGAGGCGTGGAAATCAGCTATATTTAGTTAGCGTTTTATGCTAAGTAGACAGGGGGATGTAGAAAATATAATTTCTTAAACTTTAATTATTCCACATTCAAAATTATTGTTTTGCGTCACGGGGGTTACATTAACCTTTCATTCTATGTTCTAACATACTATGAACCTCCGTGTATCTAAAAACGTTAGATATAATTTATTCAACATCTGTACAACATCTTATTCTATTAAATTCAGGAGGTTCTTTTTACTTCAATCGTGGTATACGACAGTTTGATCACGATTTCTCGACACCCGTCTAACAAAAATTGCAAATGGTCAAATACGAGTGATTGTCACTCGGCTCCGCCTCGTGTCAATCACTCGTGTTTAAACTGTGCAATTTCTGTTAGACGAGTCTCGAAACCGTGATCTAACTAGTACATATACTCCTTCGAATGGGCCGATAAACAATTTGAGGGATAGCACCTTTAATAATTTTCTTTAATCTATAATAAACCAAATGGCCGATATTCTCCAAAACTTATGTAATGATAGAGGTAGTCAGTTACCGTCTAAAGAATAAATAATTTGTGTGCTAAAGTATCATAGTTACTATTTTCAGGTCATCAAAATTTGCAGGTACTTTGATAGTCAAAGAATTAAGAGACTCCTTGAGGAGGCATGGAACTAGTAACTGCCAAATTTTAACGCATCAACTATTTCTTCTTTAGAAGATAACCGACTTCCTCTATCATTGCATAAATTTTGGTGAATATCGGTGATTAGGTTTTTAACTTATTAAACAAAGAGTTATTGTCAGCAAAATCTCTGGAGGTCTGGAACTAATGTTGTGACGTCACAATGAACTTCACATTTGCAATAACTACTCCTCTTGATAATCTCTACAAGTGTACAAAGTTTCATAACTTTTCATGTAGCGGTTGCAAAGTTATGTAAAAAGAAATTTTATCAGCAGTTTTTCTTCACCTCACATGACATCATCGCTGATATTAGTGCCATTCTCCCTAAAAAGTTATACTTAGAATTGTTGCTAAGAGCAGAAAATGCTAATAATGTGCCAAATTTAACATTGAATATCTCAGGAACGGGAAGAGCTTTTTGAAAAATTTAAAAAGTTGTGTTCCTCATTTCTCAAGCTCTTTAATCCTGAAAAGTTTCATTTTTGACTGAACTTCTCCTTTATTAGTTGATGTAGGTTCAACACATAATACATCCTGTGTGTTCCTGTAGAATTTAATAAATGTAAGGTTATTGTTAATCACATTTGTTTAATTAAAACAAAATTGTCTCGTTATTGCTACATAGCGCAGCAGAGAGCAGCCATTCTATTTCGGGTAGTATATTCGAGGCAGACGTTTTCCATAAAATCCATTTCGTTAATTCGTGTCCAGTCTTTTTACCCTGTATTGCCGAATAATTGCGTAATTTCCATACCGATTTCTAAAGTTTTTCGGCTTATTGATGATTTAAGACGCATGGATCGTACTTTGGTACTGAAGTGATCGTGCATTTCCAGCATCGCTGGACAAGTGGTTGGTCTCACTAGCCTTATAATTAGTCCCTTCGAAGTCTTTATGACGTCATAGACAATCAATGGTAAATCATGCCCTAAACGTAAAAAAAATCAAATATCACGCAAAAACAAAAGCAGGTAAGACTGTAAGACGCCCTGGGAGCTCGGCTGACCTTTATCATTTTGTCTATGTCAACACAACGTTCTGCACCTTGTCAGAACTTTTATGTGGAGAAGAATTAATTTTAGGCCAAGTTCCTTTTGGTATTTACATAAATGATTTATTTTGGGTAAATGAACTGATTGATGTCTGTAATTGTGTGCTGGTGATACAACTTTATAATCCTGGGACTTAAAAGTGGATTCGTTACTGCTAAAGTAAGAACATCACTCTCTCCTTAGAATTGAATGGTATGAAACTGATTCTTCCGCGCCAAAGTGCATGTACGAAAACTGTTAAATCAAATAATAAAAGGCTTATATGTTTTTATGTTACACATGCTAAATGCACAAACTACTCCAGCCGACATACCATCCAAACTAAAACCCCAAGATCATATACCTGTGGAAAGTGCCGGTACACAATACTATCCTTTTATGCACTCACCAGAACTTAATCTCTTAACTACAACACACGAAGCAGTAAATCTTTAATTTGTTAAAGATCAAAAAATTACAAGTCAATGTTTTATCTTGGAATTTTGTGCTGCCCACTATATAGAGGTTTAAAGAGAAATGTTCAATCGTATCCGCTAATGAGAGGTGTCCGCTATGAAGTGTCCGCTATATAGAGGTTTCCTTATGAGATTTTTCACCTAAACCAATCCGTTCTCGATAAAAGTGTCCGCTAATGAGAGGTGTCCGCTATCTGGGATGTCCGCTATATAGAGGTTTCACTGTACTTGTTTTAAAATCCAGAGGGCCCAAGTTGTATTGATCTTTCTCTTACTAATAGTAGAAATAGCTTTCAAAACACTATGACAATTTCTACTGGAATGTCTCATTGTCACAAAATGGTATTTACAGTACTTAAGACTACATTTAACAAAGTTAAACCTAGAGAGATAACTTATAGATGTTACAAAGCTTTTGATATTGATAAATTTAAAGATGATCTCAAAAACTCTCTCTATAATAATTGTGTTAAAGAATACAAGTATTTTCCTTCCAGTTTTGGAAACTCATGTTCCTCTGAAAAAGAATTTTGTAAGAGCTAGTAATGCACAGTATATGACAAAACAGCTAAGAAAGGCTATGATGAAAAGATCTGAAACGAAACTAGAAATGAAATATCATCACTCGAAAACAGTAGAAAATAATAGGATATACAATAAACAGAAGAATTATGTTAGTAGGCATTATAAAACGGAAAGAAAACATTTTTATAAAAACCTTACTGACAACAAAAAGTGTTGGAGAACAATGAACCCATTTTTCACTGATAAAGGACCTAGAAATCAAAAAAAAACTCTCGTAAATGATGGAAACATTATTTCAGAGGATCAGGAGGTTTCTGAAACACTAAACTCTCTCTTCAAAAATTATGTTGAATCTTTAGATGTTAGGGAAAATAGGTACTTGTTGACATCTACTAACGACATTGTAGACCTTATTGAATTAGCCATAAAAAAGTTTGAAACGCATCCTAGTATCTTAAATATTAAAGAAAAGTTTGGACCAACTACTTTTTCTAGATTTTTATTCTGAGAAATAAGTTTAAATGATATTGAATATAAAGTAGAACACCTTAATCCGAAGAAAGTAAGTCCTTTCCATAATATTCCTCCAAAACATTTGAAGCAATCTTCTGAAGTTTGCAGCCCTTTTTTAAAATATATTGTGAATGTTTCCATCAGGAATAGCATTTTTCCATATTATTTAAAATTAGAGGACATTAGTCCTATTTTCAAGAAAGAAGAAGCTACAAATGTGAAGAATTACAGACCTGTGAGTGTACTACCTACTATTTCAAAAATTTATGAAAGAATAATGCAAACATAAATATCATTATATTTTGAAGACTATCTATCATCTTACTTATGTGGATATAGAAAAGGTTTCAATGCTCAGCATGCACTTATTGCTTTAATGCAGGTGCTATACTAATGGGTCTTTCCAAAGATTTTGATACTCTAAATCATGACTTACTATTAGCTAAGTTATTTGCATATGGTTTTAACACTTCAGTTCTAAGGTTAGTTAGGAGTTATTTAACAAATAGTTGGCAAAGAACAAAAATCAATACTTCTTTTAGATTTAGGACAGAATTATTACTTGGTGTTCCCCAGGGGTCTGTCTTAGGCCCTCTTTTATTTAACATATACATTAATGATTTATTTTGGATCAATGAAAATACAGACGTATACAATTACGCTGATGATACATCATTTCATGCATGTGACCTAGATCTAAATTATCTCATTCAAAGATTAGAACATGATTCCCTTATAGCTATTGAATGTTTCGAAAGCAATTATATGAAATTAAATAAAGAAAAATGTCACCTTCTTGAAGCTGGGTAAAGTTTGAATGTATATGTGCGAGGGTAGGTGATGGCTAAATATGGGAAAGCTGACACGAAAAACTATAAGAGTAACTATTGACAATAATCTAAAATTTAATGTTCATATTTCTAACATTTGTGCAAAAGCAGGAAGAAAACTAACTGTACATTAGCTATGCTAACTAAATTACTATATTTTGATAAAATAAGAACTTTAATGAAAGCATTCATTGGATCCCAATTCCCATATTGTCCACTGCTATGGATGTTCCATGACAGAGGTCTCAACCACAAAATTAACCACTTACATGAAAGAGCACTAAGGATAGTTTAAACAAATTATACTTTGAGTTTCCAAGAATTTCTCCTAAAAGATGGTTCTCTATCAACACACCATCGTAAAGTACAATCCTTGACCATTGAATTCTATAAATCAATAAACAATCTATCACTTACTTGCATGGATGAAATACTTTTAGATAGAAAATATGTTGGTCCCAGACTACGCTCACAAACAGACTTTAAATTACCTCATGTCAATAGCGTTTATAATGGACTTGATTCCTTAAGATATTTTGGACCAATAATCTGGAGTATGGTTCCTAATAATTTGAAAAATTCACCATCACTTTATACATTTAAAAAAGAAATTAAGAAATGGATACCAGATAACTGTCCCTGCAGGCTGTGTAAAAATTATATCCAGATCTAGGTTATATATATACATATTAACACATTAAAAGATAAAATTAACAGGTTGAAACTATCCCTAACCTTCGCTCGTAAATATACATATTGTGCATATATATATATTTTTTTATTTTTATTTATTTTTTTTTGAAATAAATAATTTTTATAATCATTTTAGCTTACATTTTATATATTTTTATGGGTGTAAATAGTAGAAGTTGTATTACTTTCTGTATTATAGAACCCATGTAAAATAAAGTTGTAAATAAATTCAGCATAAGCTGATTAACATCGTTGTTAACATGCATAACGTGTTCCCTGCATTCCCCGGTTTGAATAAAGAAGTTTTCGCATTACTAATCAGACGCAGGACTGTGATACTTCCATAATAACAATAACAATAATAACATGGAAAACATCCGTTTTTCAAGTTTGGTTCCTCACAAACAGTTTGAAGTTGGTAGTGCCATCGGCAGTGTTATATGCAAGATGCAAGACACTAAACCCTTTATTACACATGACTCACGTCTTAAGATCGTAGGTACTCAGTTTTCCGGGGCTGATTGTGCAAAATCGATCAGTGTGACCGGTGTCCATTTAACGCCCTATCATAGTTTATGACTGGTTTATTCTTGTGAGAACGCAATGAGTTCGCGATGAGTTTGCCGAGTGCAACAGATGCCAAAATATTTTCCCATAGAAGCAACCCAATCTGTCTCGCGAGTCATGTGTAAGCTGGGTAAAAATCATAAAAAATCACCGCCTTATCTCTTGTACGAATTCCACCTGCCTGATACCTCAAATACTTAGCGTATATATCGTTTTCGATTTTCTTCGCTTTTTATGTCCTTTTGTGGACGATTCAGAGTTCTGCTGTCGTTTATCTCGTCTCTCGCATGGCGGTAGTAAAACCCTTGTTCATGTTCAGCTAATTACCACTCAGTTTGATGTAGAATATTAACAGAAGTGATCATTAAATTCCCCAAAGGTTGAAGAAAACTGTGGCTAGACCAGCGGTAATATTAACACGATCAAAAATAACACGAGGCCCGTTGATTGTGTTTTCAAGCAACATATGCCAGTGTTCTAGTATATGTATGTTGGGAGAAAACAAACTTCTATTAGCTTGTTGAACCAGAGATGAAATATTTAGCACAAAGAGCACAATATCTTGCAGATTATCACTCAACATAGTCTTGTTGCCATGACTTGCCGTAAAATCGTATAATCGCACAATTGTCCCAATTCTAAACGTTTTCGATTTATTAATGACTTAACTCTATTAAACATGGACTTTCTCGATGTCTGGAATTGTGCGCTGGTGACACAGTATTTTTGTACCCGCGAGTTACAACTGGATACATTACTACTAAAGTAAGAACACCACTCTCCTCTTGCAATTGAATGGTATGAAATTGGTTAAAATCACATAAACATGTGTTCACTAACATTGGTAATGAGCAGATCTGGAAAGTTCGTCTGAAAAGTTTCAAGGGGTTCGTCGTCCAATTTTAAAGATTACATAACAAACATATGCAAAAATGCAAGAGGAAAATTAACGGTCCTAGCTAATCTCATGACAGCCTAATGGAAGTTTCTTGAAAGGGTGTTTATGAAATCATTTATTGAGACACAATTTACATATAGTCCACTTACCTGGATGTTAAATGAAAATTCACAAAAAGGCTCTTCCTATTGTTTACCTAGTCATTCCTCAAAGAATATTTAAAGGATAAATCGTTTAAAATTCACTACAGAAATATTCAAAACTTAGTTTATTTAACTACTTTATAAAATAAAATTATAAAATATCTCCATATTAATTATGATAAGTAATACTTTATTTACAGCACAAAGTTACAGTATTGCACACCTTCGTTCACAAAACGAATTTCCACTTTACAACGTCAATATAGTCCGTTCGTGGACAAGATTCTCTAAAATATTTTTGTTATATCAATTCGAAAATGGTACCTAGAAAGAATTTAAAACTAAGATTATGAGCTGGCCATCAAACTGTTCTTGTAGACTACGCGAAGATTTCATACCAGGAATAGATTATGCTTAACATTATATTGCTAAAATATTCATCAAAGAAGAGTCTTTCATTCATAGATTTGTCCTGTTCAAGTTGTTTTTATCTATATCAAGTTGTTTTTATCTATATTTATTTGTTACATATTCATGTCTTATATATTTGTTCTGGGTTTAAAATTCGATCCTTATGATCTGACTAGCGGATCATTTGATCTATTAAATATGTATTATTTACACATGCAAAATAAAGTAATAATAAAGTAAGTAAGTAATTATAAAAAATAATAAAATGAGGACGCGAAAAAGACATTGGAACGCGTGATCCAACTCGAATTGCCGTCTACACCGTTGCTCATTTTCGTTTACTGGGTACCTTAAGAAAAAGTGCCAAAAAACGATAAGAACCATAAATTCCAAGATCAACATTGAGGATTGTATACTACACTGCACTAAATCTATGGAATCTGGAAAAAAGGAATAATTTATAATCCGTATTTATATATTTAAAAAATAAATTAACTAACTGTGTTTTATCCGATGTCACGTTGCCTTCCTTGAATGATTTGTTAAAGGAAATCCGAGGAAAAAGAAATTTAGTACGAATAACCGAGATGTTCGTATAAGCCCGTGTTCGAGTAATTGGAAGTCAGTCTACTATAATTCTGGACCAAAATATAACGCGATTAACATTTTTTATGGCATCGACATGCAAATTCCAACAAGTCGACCAACTAACCAAAACATATTGATAAAAATTAACTGCGAATTGGAAATATAAATATAAATTAAATTATTGGCTGTTTGTCGCACGGATCATTTCCAAACTGTTTGATTTAAACAATTCACCCTCTTAGAAATTGAAAGCATTCAAAAAGTAATTGGCTCATATAAAACCATCATACGTTTACTACACCTGCGGACTGATTTTATTCAATATTTTAATCATATTTTTACAAGCTGGCACATAAAGTTTGACAAAATAATTTTCGTTATAGAAATACTTTCAAATCTTTATGTTTTGATCATATTTAAATATTATATTTATTATATACGATTTGACATTAGTTGTTGTTATACTAGAGACTACTTACATGGCCGCCGAACCCATGGGGTCCACGGTGGCACAGCCCCCCCCCCCCCCCCCCCCCCC
>JANTOQ010521790.1:0-11061 GCA_027564595.1 Bythotiara depressa | reverse complement strand
AAATTCTACTAAAAACGTCCTTCCTGGCATTTCAGAACACCTGTTTTCCTAGAACACCTCCGTTGGCTGCTTCTGGAGGTTTTAGAAAACAAAACGAGACGAAGTGCTGAAAATATTTCAATAAATAATTTCCGCTGGTGTTTGTTTAACCAAGAATTCTGAAGGTTAATTCAAAATAGATTTGTTTACCTGATAACAAAGGAGAAACGAGGTGTGAATATGCAGGTATTAGACAGGCAGTAAATATTACGAGAGCTATCCAAGCTTGATTTAACTGCAAATGGATGAGGGTTGTCAACAAAAATTTCCATAAGACATATTCACGTGACACACTCAGATAAATGATACCACATGACATCATTAATGACAACGAAGACTGAGAGAACGTCCTCACGAAAGCATGAAGAACCAATTCGTGTGAATGGCCGATTCCGTCTGCTTTTTCCAGCGCGAATAATGCAAAGGCTTTCCTCAGGTAAGAATGAATAACAGAAGCCATAAAGAGTTGGCTTGCACACGAAAACACCATATAACAGGACATCAAAAGAACTCCTTTTTCCGTTTGCCAGTAGCAAGTACCTATGAAAAGAGAAAAGTGCTCTTCCGTATAACTAATTCTCCCTTATGAAACTTTCACTTTCACTTTTCATTAATTATATACTACAAAAGTAAAAGTGAATTTCTACGACCTCATATAAATGGAAAATTCTTTTTCATTGTTGATCATTTTCATGAAGGAAAAAATCCATCTTAACTGTGTCGTTGGAAATCGTTGCATTGCTATTTTATTTTCTCCAGGTAGAATTGGAAACATTTTGTAAAAACTGGTAAAACATCTTCATAAAATCGTATAGATTTCCATTGCGAGGCTTATCAGACAGAAGGTATATCTGCAGATTAAACGGTTACTTTTTTACATATATATTTGAAATATTCTTGGTCCATATGATAATCATTTCACTTTTTAAAATGAAAACGAATTTGCGTTTTAAAAGTGAATGAAAACGAATTTCGTTTTAGAAATGAAAAAATGAAAACTATTTTGTAAAATATAAACGAAAATGAAACGTAAATGAAAATCAGTTTTCGTTATTACTTTTTTATTTATCTATGGCCACCTATAAGCCATCATATTCTCATAAGGGTATAAAACGGCCATTTTAATCCAAGCCTTTATGAAACTTAAAGTTTCTTTGCGAAAATAGAAATTAATTACAATATCCTATATTATACGGTGGCTTGTTTGTGCCATCATCTCATTCATATAACTTAAACATAAGTATGTTTTATTTTTATTCGATATCGCACTTAGAACTCTAACTGTCATCTCGAAGCTCGATGTCGCACTTAGAACTCTAACTGCCATATCGAAGTTTGCCAAACGTTTCACTAGATCCGCATTTTACTGAATTTATCTCAGACGGGTGAATGTAATAGAAAAAATATTTTAAGACTTTTGTAGTTTTCAAATTTCCCTCCATTCGAACGAGTGATAGATTTTAACAATGTTAACATATAATTTGCGAGAGTACTGTAATATAATAGAATAAACGAAAACACTAATTATCTATTTTACACCGAGCGCCCGTAAAACTAAAATGGGATAGCTGTTGACAGAAAACTCGGTGGAGTCACACTTGTCACGTATGTTCATCAAAAACAACGTAATATTATTAGAATCACAGATACTTCAGTGGCAAACTACCAAAGATCCAGCCACGCGTCTTAAGTCAATAGTCAATCTGAAAAATTAAATTAAGTTAGATGGTCTTTATGTATATAATTGCTATCTTTTTTTCTAAGCTGTATCAGCTCTGAGAGCTTTACAAATATGCACATTTCATAACAATGCACCACAGGAGCACGTTTTGCATTACAGGCATCACCTGCGGCGGCCACAAACATATAGAGACATGACCTGTGAATTTTTGTGAAGATGTTGTTCTTCGTACTGTGTCCTGGATGGGACTCGAACCCACAACCCACAGCTCTCAAGGCTTGTGGAAACTCATTTTGATGGTTATGCGCCCGATCACAAGATGTTATGTGAAGAATTGTGTAGGTTTTGCAACTCTAATGCCTAAATGTTTTTACGCTATTATTAATTTTACAAAATAATTTTCAACTTGCACATTTCAACAAACTGAGTTAAAAAGAGTTAAAAAGTTAAAAAGAGTAAATCAGGTATGTCTGGGTTAAAACGTCGAACATGAAACTGAGTGTAACACACGTATTGTCGCGCCTGGAAGCTTTGATGTCAAAGAATTCTAAGTTCGACATCGAGGTTCGATATGGCAGTTAGAGTTGTAAGTGTAAATTCGAGCTTTTCGATATGGCAGTTAGAATTCTAAGTGTGATATCGAGCTTCGATATAGCAGTTAGAGTTCTAAGTACGACATCGAATAAAATTAAAACATACTTATATTTACATTATATGAATGAGAGGATGGCACAAACAAGCCACCGTATAAATACGCCCTTAAAAATTCAAATTTTATACATCGTATTTAAATTTTGAAGGATCAGAATTATCAGAATTTAAAATTTGAATTATGAATTTTGAACTTTGAATTTTGAATTTTCAAATTTCAAATTCGAGTATTGAATTTTGAATAAATTAAATTAAATTAAATCGAAATTCATAAAATCCAGACCAAACTTTACAACGCTGGATAATTTGAAGACCGGAAACTCTTGCTCCAGTAAAATTACCGCTGATCGTTTGTAAGCCGCGAACCAACCGCAGATCACTTGCAATCTAAAATACTGCCGCTGACAATCTGATACCTGTAAAGCCAAATATTTCTGGCTTTCTTAGTTCGGTGCTCTTTTGCAATCAGGTTATAGTAATAATAAATAGACTAGATATATTCGTTGAAACCGGAATTGCGGAACGCAATTTTGATAATCAAAATTAAAATTTTAAAGTTAGTTCTGATCCCCCAAAATTTAAATACTATGTATAAAATTTGAAATTTTAAGGGCGTATTTCTCACTATGATGTAGAATATTAATTTCAATTTTCGCAAAAAAAAAATTTTTTATAAAGGCTTGGACTAAAATGGCCGTTTTATACTCTCTGAGTTCAGAAAACTACCGCTGACCATTTCTAAGCCGTAAACCAACCGCAGTCCACCTGCAATGCATAATCAATATTTGATAATAAGACACTTTACCTACTGCTAGGTAAGTATTAAAAATACTAAAAGTCACCTATTTGTGGCCCATACGACGTAACAGATATTTTAAAACTTTGAATAGGTAAATTTTTCCTCTGATGCAAAGTTAACGCCAGCGTTAAAGTAGCTTAAATTTTCAACTTGAATAAATAAATCTATTTTTACTAAATGTGAGAATATAGTTACTCAATACCACGTGACGTGTATTCTGGAAGTGCCTATAATCAAGTGATGTGATAAATAGTTCTATCCTTTAGTCATCAGGTTAGATCTAAAAACAATTCAGCAGAAACAGAAGTTTATACATAAGTTGAAGCATGTAATAGATATTTAATGTTTTCCTACCAGATTGTTATGCAGTTTTTATACTGAAACGTTCTAGCATGTTGACATAATATTTCACCTGGTCCTTGCTCGGGGGACTTACCTAATGCCAATCCATAAAGTAAGAATATGATTGGGAAGTACAACTTTTGAGTGAGTGTTTGTGAGGACGAGTTTCTTCCGTCGAGTGCAAGAAGTCTATTTTCTATACTTGAGGTTTGTCTAGAAAAATAAAACTTTACTATGTATGTGTACGATATAGATATTTATTTGGCGTAGACTGTAATATTCTTTGAACGTGTTTTTGCGTCTGTAAGTAAATAACACCAGTTTGAATCTAATTGTAAACATGTCCCTCGAGTATCGAGTATGGATAATAGAAAACAAATCATAGATGCTTGCGAGAGCGTTCTCCTGCAGTTTAAATCCTCACTAACCCTAACAAATAACCATTATATAACACAGAACAGAAGAAATTAACAAAAGAAAATCAAGAAACGCGCGATTAGTTTTCCAAATTTCACAATTGTGCTACCATAATAACTTACTTCTGAAATTTCATGCTTAGTGTTTTCTGTGGATGTCTTTTAGCTCGCTCGATGGCTTTTTGTATAGCTTCTGTTTCACCGCTCTGGTTGTAATAATCCACAATAATATTTTGAGATTCTTGATTGGTCAAAACATCCATGATTGTGTCAGCAGGATTCGAAGAATCAAACACCTAAAATTCATGCAAAAATACCAAGCAGTTTTATAAAGGATTGATCATTTTTCTTATGTTATCTACGTAACCGAAACTGTTTATGGAAGGAATTATTACTAATCTCATCATAGTACATAGTTTTAAAGTTTTTCTTCCGTCGCAGTTTTATGAAGCATAGAAAAAAATGCATAAACTTTTCATTATTTCAACATTGTTTAAAAACAGTTTTTTTTATCTGCATATAGGGTTGGCAGGGTTTTTGTAAAACCACCGACCACCGACCCACCGACTGCTAACACCGACCAACCGACCACAGAACACCTACCCGATATATATTTTATTCATCCTGGACCCGGGAACCCTAACCCGGAACCTGGAACCCGGGAGGCTGATTTTGATGGTAGTTTATGTAAGAGCCCCAAAAAATTTTCTACTCTCCCTCGTAGATATTTTGTATTACTTTTAAACATAATTAAGCAACGAATCAACTAATCTAGGAATTTAGTACGTATCATTTTAAAACAAAGTCACGTAGAATTCTGTATGAATCCTTGCTTCAGATATTATTCTGCTCTCCCACGTAGATACTTTCTTAAATTTTTATCATAATTACAAGTGAATGAAGTACTCCATAAGGAATTTAGTACCTACAATCTTTACACATAATAACGTTGAATAGTTTATGGTCTCTTGCTTCAGTTATTGATCTGCTCTCCACTGTAGAATCTTTTCTTACTTTTAACCATAATTAACAAAATTATTTAAGACTCGATATGGCATTTGGTAAGTACGAATTGAGTCCTTACCTTAGTCATTTTTCTGCCTTACTCCTTAGAAATGTTTATTTGATTAATGTACGGTGGTCGTACGAACTTGAGCCATTGACAAAATGTTAAGACAAAAAAGGTTCAAAAAACTTGTTTTACTGAAAAATATTGAAGCTTTCCATCTCAGAATTGTTCTGCTCTCCATTGTAGATTAAATTTTAGTTTTAGTTTTGTTTATTTATTTACATGTTTGTGTTACAGATGCTAAAATACCTTTTAAAATCATTTAAAATTTCTTCCCAATTGTGTTCAGCTTTCAACTCGTTAAACTTTCGATTAGTGTCTTCATATCGTTAAACTTCGAAATGTGTCCATTAAGAATAGGGCGTTTGAGACTTGTCAAATTATTGCTTATCCATACGACACAAATATAGGGATTAATTTGGAATTAAACTGAAACTATTAATATTCATTTATTTGTTAAATGTCTGCCAATTTTTTTTGTCATTGCTGCTATAGATCTCACATTATAACCCATAATTTGAAACCACCCATCAGATTATATGTTAAATCTTATGAAACAAATATTTCGATAACATTTGGCGGAGATATGATTTTCTTTAAAACTTTTACCAGATACTAACAACATTAAAATTGTTCTGAACATTTAAAAAATTATATTTTTGCTTAGGTCAGCAGTTTTCTTAATTGCGACAAGTTTAGAGGCACAATTGGGACACAGTCTAGACATACATTGATTGATTGATTGATATATTTATTTAGAGTCAGAAAAAAGTTTTGTTTAAAACTAATCAAATCCGACTAAATACCCGATACATAGAACCGACGGATTATAATATTATCTTTCGGAAACAGAAAACGAATGAAAAAAGCTGATCTAAAAGTGTTTTTATTGTTAATACTGTTATATTTTAAGGTACTACTAATGCTATGTTTCTTTTTATATTTATTTACTCTATATATCACTCATTACAATTATATGTTCACCTTATCAACTGCCTTTCTTCGCTCTCTTGTCGAACTTTTATACGGGTATTTAACCATGGCCACCCAATGTCCGTGGTTACACTACCACAAATACAAGCGAATAGTCATTTCAGAAATTATTTGAAACACGTCAGCATGGTCACGTGATAGATATGATGCTTTTTGAAAAGTCTATATTCACAGCTACAGCTATTACTGAGCAAAGTTTCAGCTTTATAGTTCAATTCAAGATAAGGTGATATAATTTTTGCTCACCGAGGCCATATTGAGGGTTCCAATTACCTCGGCAATTATACCATACACGCTTTTTTACATCAGCAAATACGCGTACCTACTTCTTAGTACGATAGACGTATGCATTTTACATATTGTTGAAATTAAATGGTGTAGTGAAAATTTGCAGCGAGTGGAATGCAAAATTTTCTCCCTTTATTTATAAATATCAGTAGTGTCTCTGAATAATAGCAAGGCTAAAAAATGACTTAGCAATAGATTTTATCCTACCGGTAAAATGTTAGCGTCAATGAGATGCTATATGAAGGTGAGAAAAAATAAAATTTGATGCAAGGAGTCAAAGCACTGTTCTGTGTAAATAGTCAATTGCAGCCTCTGCGGAAGAGTGGAAACAATGCTTGAAATAACGGCCAATTAAGCAGTGCTCTTCGCTCACTTAATCTGAGCATAATACATTGTAAAGTTTAAAAAAAGGTTTAAAAACTAAAATATCATCTACAATGGATAGCAGAACAATTATGAGGTAGAGAGATTCGATATTTTTTAGTGTTTCTGTAAAACCAGTTTATTGTAACTATTTTGTCTTAACTACTTGACAGAAGGTTCAAGTTCGTACGATCTCGGAACATTACTCAAATAAAAGTTTCTAAGGAGGAAAGTAGAAAAGTGACTAATGCTAGGACTCGTCGTATATTTTCTTCTAAATCTGAAATGTTCTAAAGTACAATGTAATCTCTATAAAGCGGACACCATTCGTGTACAAAAAAGAGTCCGCTTTAGGGAACTGTCCGCTTTATAGAATGTTGAAATTTTTTTAATTTTTTTTTAATTTATTGTAAAATCTTAACCCACCCGATATCTCTTGGTTATAGAAGTAGCTTAATTTAAGGGGGATTAGGAAAATAGAGTATATTTTATACCATGACATTAAAACTATTTTTATGTAAAACAAAACTAATAATAAAAGATTTCTACTCTGAAAAGTAGCCTCTGTCTGATACTCGACTGTTTCAATTATTTAAGTTTCATATTTTTTAAGTTTTCATTGATTGATGCAAGGGAAAAGGCAGTAGATTTCAAGAGCTCATCTATGAAGTATATAAGTTACAAAAGTAAAACCACAACAATAGAAGTACGACATAATAAGATAGTTCAATTAATTCTGAATGATATCGAATTAGAAATCCCTGTGATAGTGGATCGTAGTGAAAAGATATACTCGTTCTATGCGTTTATTCGTGGATACCATGCGTACCCTCCGTCCGCTTTATAGAGATTCGTTTTGCTGGAAATCTTCATTCTGTGCACAGAAGTGTCCGTCTTAAGAAACGTCCGCTTTATAACTGTCCGCTTTATAAAGAGTTTGTTATAAGAGTTTATTAAGAAAATTATATATTTTTCCGACTTAAGAACTGTCTGCTTGTCTGCTTTATGGTGTGTCCGTTTTATGGAGATTCTACTATAATAAGTGTCTCTACGGGGGAGAACAGAACAATATATGAGACAAGAAGCCATACACTACTTAATGCCATTTGTCTAAAGATGGAAGGTACTAAATTTCGTATGGAATACTTGATGCATTTGGTCAAAAATAAGGGAGAGCATATTAATATCTGAAGCAAGAGGCCATAAACTATTCATTGTTATGTGTAAAGATAGGTAGGTACCAAATTCCATACGGAGTACTTCAATCACTTGTAATTATGATGAAAATTACGTGAGAGAGCAGAATAATATCTGAAGAAACGAGTTATACAGAATTCAACGTGACTTTATCTAAAGATGCTACCTACTAAATTCTATATAGAGTAGTTGGTTCGTTGCTTAATTATTTTTAAAACTAATAAAATATCTACGAGTGAGAGCAGAACATTTTGTGGTGCTTCTTACACATAAGCTCCCATCAAAATCAGTGTCCCGGTTCCAGGTTCCGGTTCCGACGCTAGTCAGTAATTTAAGTTTGAACCAACCTGAGGATCAAAATCTTATCTAACAGAATTGAGTTAATTCTCGAACGTGAGTTTTGGATACCACATGTTAACAATCACGTGAGTTTTGGATACCACATGTTAACAATCACGTGAGTTTTGGATACCACATGTTAACAATCGAAGAAGCTGACCTTGTTTCACACGAATACAAATACGACAGAAAAATGCAAACACAGGTTGATATCTGATTAACGTCCATGGATTAGTTCAGTTTGTATTTATTTTCATTTGTATACTTTATTTACTTTCTTTGAATAATTTACCTGGCCCTCATCCTTGTAAATAATTTACCTGGTCTGATTCTTGTAAATAATTTACCTGGCCTGATCCTTGTAAAGCTTCAGCTATCATAGTGGGAGCCATGATCGGAGAACCAAAGAAAGCAACCTACAAAACAACAATAATGAAAGAAATATATTCTGTTAAAAGGAGGAATTATGGTTTTCAATTCGACAATTTCTGCTGTTGGCAAAAATACTTTGCCAGTGGTTTTAGCAATTATTTCTTTCTTTACTAAAAGAAAACACGAGAAGAAGAGACAGCAGCATTTATTTGCATACACCATACATCGTACACCTTGATAATGCTTCTCAAATTGGGCAACTGTATATTTTATTGTAATTCACAACTTTTGATTTAGACAGGCAGAAGCAGCCAGTAGAGCAGTTAAGAAAATAGGTGTTCTTAACTGCCAGGGGTATGTTCTTAACTGCCAGGGGTATGTTCTTAGAGTAAATCCAGAAAACATTTAAACCTTCCTTAGAACACCTCTAATTTCCAGGAAGTACGTCTGTTTCTCTTAGAACAGCACACTTTCCCTGGAAAAAGATTTGTTTCTTAGAACACCTATTTTTTTCTGGAAATCTATTATGTCAGAGAAGTTTTTCTTATAGAACACCTGTAATTGCCAAGATGCCAGAAAATATCTTTCTTAAAACAGTTCCATTTTCCAGTACATGAACAACCTGGTACGAAAACAACTCAATTTTTCTGTACATGGAAATAATGCGATGTTAGAACAGCATAACATAATGTGATGTTAGAACAGCATAAAATAATGTGATGTCAGAACATCTCTATTTGGCAGCATTAATACACCTCTAGAACACCTATTTCTTAGATCCGCTCCCGTTGGCTGCTTTCGGACAGGCTTACCTGACCATCACACAAGATCAGTATAGTATCAAACATGTGGAATATTTCAATACGCGGTTGATGGATTGTTACAACCACGAGTCGGCCAGACATAGTTAGACTGTGGAGTGTTTCGAGGAGTTCTAGCGATGAAGCAGAATCCAAACCTGAAGAATAATTTCATTAATCAACAAAGCAGGAAACAGGAAGTAGTTATTTATTTGTCTTATTACAAGATGTGGAGCGTCACCTAACGGTAGTTAATGTTATCTACTATGCTAATCAAGCACCGATTATGTATCGTGCAAAATGCAAACAGGGATATGCGGAATAAATATAGTAACAGTAGTAGTGGGTGTATATTCTACGCGGCTAGTCAATTAATATATTCTACGCGGCTAGTCAATTAACTATAAGGCATATGGCTACGTGCGTTGTTGCTAGTAGGGACCTTAATCAAATTCCTGATTGTACTAAAAAGTTCCTATGTGAGCTCAACCTTAAACTGTGAAATTGTCGTCCAAAGAGGGGTGTAACAACAGCTGTTTGACTAACGATACACGCCCCTACATCTACCTTTACACGCCCCTACATCTACCTTAATCTAATATAGATATAATCAGACGTAGATGGTTAATTGACGACGACATCCGCCTACTATAGTAGGCGGATCTATAGATCTATAGATCTATCTTTAGATATATCTATAGATCTATCTATAGATTTCAACTGTACCTTACCCGAAGTTGGTTCGTCCAAAAACAGAACACTTGGTAGATCTATCAACTGCAGTGCGATGCATAATCTTTTCTTCTAAAAACCAAATACATCACTATATTAGAAAACATCTCGTCAGAGATGAAGATGAAATAAACCAATAAATAAATATTAAATGTAATAGCGCCCCCACATTTTATAATTGGATGCTTTCATTTGAAAAAACCTTACCTGCCCACCACTTAAACCACCTCCTGTAGAGGAGTTACTACCCACCACAACATCAGCGATTTTGAACAAACCAGTCTATACAAAAGAAAAATATAATAGACTAGACTAGACGCGCAACCAGAATTTTTTTTTTGGGGGGGGGGGTCAGTGGACTTAAGAAATAGCATAGTGATTTGTATAAAAAAAAGAATATAAATGATTTATTTTAGCATTGATGTTACAGGCGGCCCGTAGGAACTATTTTTGGATTGGCCCACCAGAATTCCTTAAAGGACAACTAACGTTTAAAATTCACTCGCTATTTTTTGAGTCTAAACTAAAGTGCTTTAAAAATGCTACTCAATGTATTTTATTTGGTGTCAAAAGGATGAGCGGTTCAAAGTCATGAGTTATTAACGTTTTGGCTTGAATAAGCGAGGAGTCAGTCTTAGGTAAACAAGATTAGGTTTTGACATGGCGGGGCTCTTTCCATATAAGGTAATAAAAAGGATGGAAGATAACACAGAAACAATTAAAGCAATGTAAATAAAACTTAGCACACTGAAATGTTTTGTTCAGATACACTTGATAATGTAGGGTACAGGTCGCATGTTGCTTAGTCCTTCATTGCCCGTTCTATAATACCGGAAAGCCCTTCATGTAGTACGTACGTACCAAATACGTATCGGGTTGGGTTAGGGCTATATATATATAGGCTATACATATCTCTACATATATATAATTTACACATGCATTTATTTTCAATACACATAATCCTTTATATACTTTTACTA
>JANTOQ010521568.1:0-11063 GCA_027564595.1 Bythotiara depressa | reverse complement strand
TTTCCCCTTGATTTTCAGTGATTTCAAAACTGTGTAACAGCAAAGATGGATTCTGTTAAAAGCATTTATTCTTTGGTATAATTATTTCTCAAGAACGTTTTTCAATATACCTAGGGGGGTAAAAGATCTGGTCATTTGTAGATTGGTTCTCTTACGGTTCTTTTATAGATCTATTTTCGTTAAAAAAATTGGGACATTTTTAGACATTAGAGTTTATTATTTTCTAAACAACTCTTGGGGTCTTAATTTAGAAAGATTCAAACTCTTTAGTTTCTATGATATTAAGCCTCAAAACAGGCCCAAAAATTAGTGTCAAAATATTTTTTTTATTCCGCTACCCCATTTCAATGTTCATAAAATAAAAATTATATATACAAAATGAATAATCATACTTTCAAAATTATCTATAAAGATAAGATACTTTTCCTGGAAAATGTTTATGAGAATTTAAAAATTGCAAATTGTAACTTGATCTACGTAGCTAAAATGTGCTATATATCAAACAATCAGATTTCGTAATTCTGAACAGGATATTGTCACTTATGGTCCGATTTTTCAACAACAAATTTCTAGCAGCTAAATACAGCTGGTTGCATTTACTAGACTATACCTAGACCTAAATATATATATAGTTAAAAAATAAAGATTTTTATTTTAAGAAACAACTGAGTTGGCCCACCAGGTTGTTTTCAGAAGAGTAAGCTTTTATTTTTTCCCAGATGAAGGTATGGAAGAATATAAAGAGTAAAGGCTAATGCAAATCAACAAAATGAAGAAATATCGAAATGGCGAAATGATACAAAGCACTTCAAAACTAATAAATTCAGTAGGGTTTACAGTTTACTTCAAATGAACTTCTTTTTTACTTCACACGTCTTCTTTTAAACTACAGTGCATTATAAAATAAAATTTTAGTTACTGTATATATACAGGACAGTATACCGTCTCTTCAGTTCTATTTACTTTACACTCCTCCTTTTAGACTTACAAATCGTTTTCAAATTACCAGTTGTTATTTAAACACTTGTGTATGCAATCTTTGAAAACTTCTTTTGTTTCTGATTTTATTTTACTTGCTCTCCTTCTCTCTTTCAAATTATTTCTTGTCTGCAAGGCACACTTTCAGGATTAGGAATTTAAAAAATACAACCAACAAAAATTGTCAGAAAATAAATGTTTCTTAATTTAGGATTATATAATTTATGTTATACCTAACATGAGATGGGAAGGAAGGTAATGTAACATTTTCATATCTTTTACCTCATAAGTGTTGAATGGTTTCGAATACAAAGAATTAAATGTTTATTTGTAAATGGACCTTACTGTACATTTAATAAAAGGTGCTATTTTGTGAATTACATTTTTATTTTATAAAGGTGTTTGTAATAGCCATAAATTAATTACCAGGGGAGGTGAGCAATCCTTAGTGTAGTGGTTAACGCTCTTGCCTTTGACGTGAGCCACTAGTCTGACAATATACATTAATTGTCCTCATGAGCTAGTAGTGCAATTTTGTGTATGTAAGTGTCTGTAAGGTGTTAATACCTAACTTGAATAGAAAAAAAAAGGTGAGCGATCAGAAGAAAGAAAAGTATGCAACCACTCTTTATACATCCAATATCCACAAACACCACTGTACATAGTTCACACATAAAAAGAGGATTACTTTAAAGATTAAATTTAGTATATTGTGTATTCTATTTGCTAGTTTATTCAGTTTTATGAAAATGAGACAATTTATTCTTATTTCGTTATTTCACTATTTCTTTATTCCGCTGATTAGCATTAGTCAAAAATAAATAAATAAATAAGCTTAGATTCTAAGGCTAGCCAGGCAGTTATTTCTATGAAATATCGCACTGAAATAGTATTTCTGATCTTGTTATCTACATGCTATATAGGGATCAGCTACTTATTATAGAGTTACTGACAATTACGAATATCTGTTAATTAAGCACTAGACTCCTAGTTAAACAAATTCACTTCATTAAGAGAAAGTTGCAGATTAATTAGGATTTTTTATGTAGGAATCCCATTAAGCGTTTTGGGTGTCCACAGCTGTTTGGATTTCCACAGCCGTTTCAGTAGAAAATGAACTGACCTCATAATTTTTGTAACACTTGGAACATTATTATAGAATTTTTTGCTTATCACCTCTTGTGGACAGGATATATTTTAGACCATACCCCAATTTTAAAGTTTTAAATTCTGATTGCCAATTACCTATCATGACAGTAAAACTTGCTGCAAAGATAAATTTAAAATATAGCTAGCTACTTTAACCAAATACAGAGAAGATAAACTTTATCACCCCAACCACAGAGGAGACCTCCCTACAGAAAAAACATGGCGTCATGTGTAGAAGTGTGTCAAACTGTCAATTTCGAGCTGCAAAATAGCACTATGTATGAAGGTTTTACGAAAGTCCAAAATAATACAAATATTCTGCTGCTTTTACTCTACAACTTTAAAGTAATTTAGTACCGATTATAATACATATAAATATATTGATTAAAGTTTGAGACTGTTGAGGTTATCAGTAAGGTCATCAATGTGAAAACGTACCTTTAATTAAACCTTCCTCATCAAATTTTGTTCATCATGACGTTCATCAAGTTAGGTATCGTTGTAAAACGTGAACATTCAACATGAAGGCCCTGGGAAAATATATTTTGTATCTAGCTTATAAAATACATACCAGAGAGCTAAAATTCTGTTATGATTTGGAAAACAAAGAATTTCAGGACAGATTTTTTGGGCCGTTGCGAGCCGATTCCTTCGGAGAAATATTTTTTTAGAAATTTACTGCTTAAATTGCCCACCGTGAACTCTCATTTATGTCTCTCTCCCACAAGGTACAAAAGTAATATTACAACGGATCATTGCCTAATAAATAATCTGAAAAATATTTATATTTCTAACTATCTGGAAAAGCTACAAGTATGAATTCAAATAAAGTAATTTAAATACTATTTTGCAGTATTTGGATTTTAAAAATCACTATGAAATTGTCATTTTAATTGATCACAGAAAAAGCACAATTTTGTTTTACTGGCTAGCAAAAATAACCAGTGAAGTTGTAGACATTAAAGGAAGTTCTAAAAGTAGAACTAAAACACACAAGAAAATTAAAGAAAACGTTTTATCATACTCTACTTGGCATTGCTTATCTTTATATTTATAAAACTGCTTTAACATTACAAAACATTGTTTATCTTTAAGGCAAACTGTATGCCAGGAAGGGTCACAATGGAAACCCAGATTGTATTTACATGTAATCTGAACTCTTGAACCTTTTATTCAACTTAATCTCTGTTCTATTTAGGTAATTATTGAAGCCACTTCTTTGACTTACTTTAGGATCAGTATATGTGTTCATACAGCGAAGGACTGAAACTTGATGAGTGACAAGTTTATGCATTCATATCGTTAAAAACTGATGATACAGTTAATTAATTGCAACACGTAGAAAGGCAGTTATTTCAACATGAGAGCTTTATTGAAATGGTAGTGGTATTTCGGACTAGGAGCTTATAATGATAATGATAATTTAAGTTGTGTTATTGTCACAGAATGTATGCTACAATTTTACCAAAATTGAATGCTACAAATATTGAAAAAGTGTCATAAGATTAGAACAAACATTACAACATCATACAAGTAATGTGAAAGTGGTAAAGAATATCAGAACAATCAAAACATCTGACATTTTATTGAACACAAATTCCCTTTGATTGTTATATATTTAGCACCACCATTTAGTTTTACCAGCAATATATTAGAAGTATCCATTATTAATACAGAGAGACCCAGCATTAATGATCAATCAGAGTTATGTTTCAACACTATTTAGAAATTGCATGACAAATTTTTAATTATATATGTTTTGTTGTAGTAACTTTAGTTTATTGTTTTAATATCCATGGTTGCAAGGAGCTGTATTTCTTTTAAAACTATACAAACTAAATACTTCGCATAACCAGACCCTCTATGTATTTTCCACCATTTTATCGATTTCCATTTTTAATTCCAGATTCTTTAAGCAAAAATGTTTTAAGGGAATATTTTGTTCATTTGGTTTGCTGAAAAAGTACGCAAAAGAATTTTGTCTTGTTTTTAATGAAATACTGTAAACATGCAATCTACTGTACATGACGATCATATTTACTTTTCCACATTGATATGAATATGTATGGACCATGATGTTTGGTGTTTAAAATCAATAAAAGTAGATGTTTAGTTGTTGGCAATTTTAAAGCTTGGAAACCTTTATAATTTAATAAGGAACGGGGTAATGTAAGCTTTTTGCAAATTTATTTTACATTATGTATCCAAAAATTAACCCTTTGGAAAAAGCAAAATAGCAGAGAAATGACCAATTTTTTCATTCTTTTCCGGGAACACTTGGCATTAAAGGTTTAAATAAAATTGGTACCTTGGCAAAATAGATTTTCACATGAATTTAAATTTGTGAGTAGAAAAGAAGTAAATTTGCAATAATTAATTTTGTGAATTTGTTGTGGGCAGCTATTCTGCAAGAATAAAAATGAATTTGCCATATAATTATTTTTGAAACCTGCAATATGTCACATTCAGTTAAAGTTTCTGAGACAGGAAAAATCTTTTTTTACAAATTCCTTAATTTGGCAAATTTGACAAAAACATTTAATTTCACTTAAAATTTCATCCCTGATGGTATTTAAATTATTATTATGTTTTCTTGTAACAATACACATTTCTCCAGTCTTATGTGAAAACTATAGCTCAACATTTTGAGCATGTGCAGTCTGATTACGAAAAGTAATCATTGATAGGTAAACTATGAGTGTTTGACTATGAGAAAAGTGAAAATATATTTTTTATTTGGACTTCACATTTTGCTCTGGTGAGAATTCTCTTAAATTACCCACCACAGCTTTTAACACCCAAGTCTAATGTATCTTGAATTTGTTCATTTAAATTTGTGTTATTTTCACAATTTTAATATAATATTTCTGGTTTTTACTTTAATATGGTAATTGTAACAATGGTTAAGCAGTGAATGGAAATAAATACAAGTAGTTCTGAACAGTTGAATGTTCTTCTATCCTTCTAGTTGAAGAGTTTTTACATCTGTAACATCCAACTTCAATGGATAAATAGGCCTTTTTAGGGGTATCAACACTCTTATGGATTTTTAAAATTTATGTTTAGGTTACGTAACAATATGGCAATTTAAGATTTTAGGTTTTGACTGTAAGTCGCATACAGTCTGGGACTGTAAAGATAAATTCATGTTAAGTAGGTTTTAAAGGACACAGAACTATAACAGAAATTGGTATTTTGAATACATTGATTTCTTTCACTTGGCTTAGGATGGTTCCAATGTAAAAAGTTTGTTGAAAAAGGTTCTTGTAAATAGACATAATTTTGGATCAGCAATATTGTGCTGATGTGTAGCTAATAAGTTTAACATTCATTGATAATGCAATTATCCATCAAAATCTTAAAAAAGTTAAAATATTTCACTTTTATCTCATTAGTCATCGATCTTCAAGTGCACATTGCTTTTCGTTTAATCGTTTATCTCAGTGTAAATATGTTTATTGAACTTTAGATTTGAAAGATTCACACAGTGATTCATGTTAAGAACTAACTGTTTATTTCCCTTTAGCTCAAACAACGTACAAAGACATACTGGAACTTGCCCGAGAGTATGATATTTCAAGTGTGTTCCAAGTAATTGATGATCATGTCTTCCATTTGGGCTTTAGTTGGGAGATATTTCAGTTCTCTGAAGAATTTCAACTCATCAAGACCCTGAAAAGATGTGAAGAATACGTGTCCACTAGTACTGATAATTGGATTTTTAGAAGGTCAGGTTTGAAAACCATCACTGAATCCAGAAGACTTAAAATAATCCATAGAAGATTTTCAAAGCACTTTTCTAAATTTCAATCAAAGTCCACAATTTGTCTAGATCATAAAGTTAGTAATTGTGGATGTAATGCAGTTATAGCAATGGATCATGATGAATATAAAATCTTATGTTCATTATTAAATAATTTGAATTAGTATTCAAATTCACATAAGATTTATGTATATAATATTAAGTTTTTGTGCTGGTAATGGTTATGTTATACAAAGTAACTACATATTTAACTCTGAGAATAAATTGTCCACTGATTAACCCTATTAGTACTGGACTTTTTGGGGCCCTTTAACTTTTGACTCGTATATGCTAGGATCTTTAAACCTGGCACAGTTGTTAACTATTATCAAAGGAATGTTTTGAGGAATCAGTTGTTTTAATCTTTATTGAAGAAACTTTACCATAAACTGACAGTAATCTTCCACAGAAAATTTATACCAAGCGAAAAGGTGCTTAGATGAATGTTTTTATCATAAAAATTGCCCCAGCTGCTAATCTCTCCAATTATACACTGAATAACTTTTACCAACATGCTGGATCCTAGAAACAAGTTACATAAAACACTGATAAACTTTGTTTTCCACACTTGCATCACAAAAATATATATTTAAAAACTTTTTTATCTTGTTTATTTTAAAGTTAAAATCATGCATTAACTACAGCTACTTTAATTTCTTAATTAACTCATGGGTAAAGTTATAATTTACCTTTAAAATTTGTATTCATTTATGAGTTTATATGTACCTACAATCCTACGTTTTAAGTTATATGTAAACAGAAAGAGTAAACTTTCTCTCTCCTTAAATATCACTGTCACATCACTTGCACAATACTGGTTTGGAATTTTTAGTTTACTTTATGTTGTATGCCAAGTGCAATGACTTTGCTGCACACAGCACAACGTGCTACTGTTATATCTGTCGATGTATGCTGCTTTGTTGCCATTATTAAATTTACTGTATTAAGTTATGATTGCCAAACAAAAAGTTTGTTATATGTACAGAGTATGTTAGTAAAAATTGTGTTCAAAATGCACAGTCTTTAAATCAGGATTGCTTTTAATGTCTTACACCCTAGATCGTTTACATAAGTTGAATTTAGAAAGATGTGCCCTTGACATCAATAAAGATTTCCATTGTTGATCTAACAGATATATAATACATTTAAATTATTTACTTTTCCTTTCAAATTTTTGAAGAAACACCTTGTGCTATACTTTGCTAACATGAACATCAAATTAATTAAAATATAAATTCATGACACTTTGTGCACTAGATACAAAGGTAAATTAGTTGAAAATTAAGATAACAGCACTTATTTATCACTCCCATATAAATAGTTTTATTTTTAAAAGCACTCTGGAGCAAAAAAACATGATAACGTTTTGTTTCAAATTGCTAAACTAAAGGAACATTGTTTATTATTAAAAAGAAAAATATGCATATGCAACTCCAGAACTTTCTCGTACCTCTACAGACGGCTATGTTATTATGCACACTCATAAATAGATACTTTTTGTTTGATGTTTTTGATTTGGTAGTGTCATTGCTGTGCATGCATAAATGTGTACGCTAGCGTGTGTCCTACAAAGATTAATTGTATGAAGATGCAAATAAACGAATATTGCGTACGGAGGTCAACTTGGACATAAGTAAACTAAAAGTAAACTAAAAATTCCAAACAAATATTGTACAATGTGTGACAATGATATATACGGAGAGAGAAAGTTAACTCTTTCCATTTACTTGTAACTTAAAATGTACGATTGTAGGTACTCGCGTATGGTTGCTCAGCATGGTTGGAAAAGGGATCTCGCCAGCCTCATAATTGGGGTCTTGTGTCATCACAAAGTTTGTAGATCATTGTTATTATCTTTCTGTTTTATATATAATATACAAAATATGTATAAGTAATATTTACAATATTAAAGTTGAACTGGTTGGAGTGAGAAGAAGACTATATCACCAATCCCCATTACAAAATAACTATAACTAACTAAAATAAGATATGATGTATACTAAGTCATAAAAAGTATGTAGTCTTGTTTTCGTCTTTGTGACATCACAATACGGAAATATATCACGCATGTTGCTGTGCATTTTCCCATTTGTGTGCATTAGATACGTTAAGGGACATGCCAAAACACGAATGAGGCATAAAATGATGAAAGACCATGATTGCAGTATCCTCTCTTGTGAAAGATTAAGTTGGAATAAGGAAATGGTGAAAGTGACCAGTTTATATAAGCAACTAGTTTTGTGATAATGTACCATTATAACATAATCATTACAAGAATAGGTAAACTTGAACAATAGGCAAGCTTAAACAAGGTGGAAACTACCATAAATTTTTACCACAATTTCATTTTAGGAAAAAGTAACTGTAGCCATTGTTTTATATAGACCTGATTTCTTTCCAAGCAGATCCAGAACTTTACAATATAGATGGTATAGTTTTACAATATAGATGGTATAGTTACCTTCTGTTGGCCAGTTTGGAATAATAAATGATTTGTTACTTGAATGCACAACAGTATATGTAGTTGTTTATTTTTAAGAATTTATTTCTATTATATTTACAACTATCAAGATTTGTTACAATGTTATATTTTGTTGACTTGTACAATTCATTTGAAGTATTGAACACCAGCCAACATACTATACTATTACTATTATTATTACTATTACCAATACGTTTTACCTCCTTACCCCATTGTGTGTGTGCATCAGCAATCACATCAGTGATATTATTCAGCAGTTTTATTATGATTAAAAACTATCTCAAATTCCCCATTCCTTATTTTGTTTAGCTAATCAATTATTGTGGTGTTATTAATACCTTGTTTATCAGTATGGTTACATATATTGCTTTGCATTTGTTAATTTTCACATCACAGTCTGTTTTATTATAGAATGCGACCTTTGCGTTTTACTCATGTGGCATTTATTGAGCATATCCAGTTTCATAGGAACTCATTGTATTGAACCTGAGTAACCTTCATTGTCCAAAGTAATGCATTTTGTTAGATTTTAGATTTTTGCTAATGGGCAAAGGCAACATACATCAATACACGATTTCACCATCTCTGCAGCACAATAAGAAATATAATCTCCCTATATTAGGGGAGGTAAACAAATATAATTATGAAGGCTTTGACCAGAGAAAAAGTGCAAATATTTCTTTATTAAGCCAATTTTTACTTGAGAAATATGTTTTGATGTTTGAATTGTGGTAAGTCAGTGGGATGATGATGCCACTAATATGCTGTGGATATGCGCCAAGGATGTTAAAACTCTGTTACGTACTTAGACAGATTTTTTAAGTGATAAGATTTTAGGGAAATTTTGGATGTTTTAACCACATTTTTCCCAAATTATATTACACGAGGGCGAGAATGATTCTTTAAAGCCATTTGTTCTAGCCCTGGAATTATAAGATCTAAAAGAGCAGAGGTTGGAGCATATATTTCTTGTTTCTGATAGTAGGTTTTTTAAGTATGTTGGCATTTCATTATTTGTACTTACCACATTCTACATTAAAGGGATCGTTCTCTTAGAAATCAAGTTATGATTAATAACAACAATAGTGTAGAAATATTACTAGTTTAAACTTTATTTCCCCCATTTAGCAAATGAACCATGAAAACATAAAGTTTTATTTATTTCACGTGGCTCCTTGCCACTTGCTTTGACGGCATTGACCATTGAAGTTTTAAATCGGTCAAAATTTATGACATCCAATTTGGAATATTTTTGACATCATCAGTTCCATAGAAGATATGCGAGCAAAGGTGGATTAGCTAAATTATTCAATACAAACCAAGAGAACGGTACCTTTGCGGTACGAAATACCCTTTTACCACATAGTTATAAGGTCAAATTTCACATACTGAAAGTTCACGGCTGCTCTAAGAAAGAAAAACTTTTCTTCCCCTTATCTAATACTATGGGATGCTTTCTATGGAACTCATGGCAACATAAATGAGCTAAATACAACCGTATCTAGGACCATTAGTATCATATAGATGAATAGCTGTTCTGTCAAGGCAGATCTGCCGGAAGCAAAATAAAATGGCAGAAAGACGATGGAACAAACTTTCGTCATACATTTTTTCCTATAGGTGCAACATTAAACAATGATTTTGAATTTATTTATGTATTTGCAATGTGGTTATTTTAAAGTTTACTTGATATTTAAGAGATCGTTCCCTTTAAAATTAAAATGTTTAAAGGAAAAAGTGGCAGAGAAACATTCAGATAATTTTTCGAATATTGACGGAAAAGGTTTCAGACAAAAGGTTGTGTTGTTTTTCTCTTTCTTTATTCTTTTTTATGTATTTAACTCTTTCAAAAGGAGGGGCATAAGTAATAACAAACTAAACATATTTTGAAGGAAGATTCCTATGCCATTAAAACCATAAACAATAAATTAAACACAACCTCAACAGTAATTTGTTCATTTACCCTTTTTTTAAATCACACAGGAAATTTGAGATTTTCTAAATTTTCTGAATAGAAATGACAATCTGGAAAATGTCATATTTTCTAAAGGTTTCAAAACGTTTGAAAATATCACATTATCCAGATTTTCTTAATTAAAAACAAGCCTCTCATTGAGTAAACTCACAGGCGTGTGACGAACAGCACGCCTCAAAGCTTGTAGGCATGCTATGGCGTGTGAAGAAAGTGCACATAAGATTTTTGTGTAGTTTGTGTTTACTATAGTCATATAGCTAGCTACCATGTCCACTGAAGTTTTAAAATGTTTTACATTCGTGGCAATTATTTAGCACTAGTTACGAAAGGAAATGCGTTGAAAATTATGTTTGCGGCACTTATTTAATGCTAGATACAAAAGGAAATGCGTTGAAAATTGCATTCTTGGCACTTATTTAGCACTAGATACAACAAGGGGAATGATTTGAAAATTACGTTTGTGGCACTTATCATTTTTCTCTGTATTGTAACAATAAACATCAGTCTTGACGTATGCAGCCTTGAAAAATTATGTACATGTTAAAAATTTTATTCGGAGAAGTCTTTTATTCTACATGCGTGTAAAGAAAAATTATGTCGCCAAATTGAAACAATGAAACAATGAAATGCGTGAAAGAAAAAACATTAATGATTCTGCTGTAAAATTGAAACAAAAG
>JANTOQ010521457.1:0-11063 GCA_027564595.1 Bythotiara depressa | reverse complement strand
TTGATTCATTGGGTGTGTTTTATTCTTAATTCAAAATATATTTGTGAAAATAACGCGAACTTACAGTTATCATCAGGTATAGCGAAGATGAAATGATAAATTCCGCTGGATTCTGCTAAGAATCTGGTAAATTTATGGGTTTTTATGTTTATATCAACTATAGCTATTTATTTATTGGTAAATGTAATGTTTGTTACTTAATAGTATGCATAACTATATTTATACTTTTCTAGTATCATATTTTCCTAACCTGGACCTCTAGTAGTTATAGCTTGAGATTTTAACAGATTATTGTGCAGTAATAAGGCCCATTTCCATGTTTTTCTTTGGCTAAGCTAAAATAAGGACTTTATAACTGCAACTCACATTATTTTAACCTCTGAGAGATACGTCGAAATCACATCTATGTACAACGTCGAAATTACGTCCGTATACAACGTGTCAAACTTTGATTGTCAATCGAAATCTGACTTTTTCAACGTTGAAACAACCAACCAATATCGACTGCGGAATAACGTCGTAAGTCGACATCGTCGAAACTTCCATTTTCAACCGATATCCGACGTCGTTTCAACGTCATGGTGCTACGTTGAGACAACGTTGATATGCCCGCTGGGATGGTCTACATTCTCGTCTAAGATAGATCATCTTTATAAGTAAAAAAGGCCGTTTTTGTGTTCTTTACAAAGGTTTACACTAAAGAAAGATGGTCTTTACTACTTTTTCTGGGTGAAAAAGGTCATCTCTGTAGTTTTGGAAAGATTGGAAAAGATGGTATTTCCAGGGATTTACAGTGCGGAAAGATCATCTTTACGTAAATTTATAAGTAAAAAAGGTCATCCTTTTTATCTTTACAAGGGTGTACACTAAAGAAAGATGGTCTTTGATACTTTTTCTGGGGGGAAAAGGTCATCTCTGTGGTTTTTAAAAGATTGGAAAAGATGGTATTTCCAGGGATTTACATTGAGGAAAGATCCTGTTTACGTAAATTTGTAAGTAAAAATGTCATCTTTGTGATCTTTGCAAGTATGGAAAGATGATATTTCTAGGAATTTACACTCTAAGTAAAGTTCGTATTTACAGACTTTCTATGTTTAATAAAGGTTACTTGATGAGCTTTCCTTGCATGAGAAAGATCATATTTTCATGTCCTGGAAAGTTCAAGAAAAGCCATCTTTACAGAACCTTCCTGAACTTTCTCCTGCATGGAAAGATGGTTTTTGGTGCAGTGGAACCGCCCAAAAAGCAAGCGCATCAGATTTCTGATCAGAATTTTACAACAAAAAAACTGGTACTGTGATAGGTTTAATGGACGATTAATTTTTGTTACTATATTTCCGATGTTTTTATATTTAAAGGATAATTAACATCTGGATTAAATGTCTTGTTTTCTTTTTAAATCGTTATTTGTACTTGTTGTTTTATAAACATATTCATAAATATGTTTTTTTTCTACCTCCTTTTTATCCTTTAATCTTGTTTCACTCACGGTCGCCGCCATTTTTCTCTTCTGCTTCTATCTCTGTCACGGTCTCTTGTGGCACAAAATGTTCTGTTTTCGAATTGTGACGTATTAGGCGAATGATTAGATAAAACTTGGCTGTTGTCAATTATGATTTCGGAAGTCCGTTATCTGAAGATTTTATTGAAACATATTCAAATGAAGAATTAGACTTATCGAATGGTTTCAGTTGTGAGCAAGAGTATACAGCCGATGAAATGAGAAAACGCGGATTGTTATGCAATGATGACAGTTTCAGTGCAGAGGCGGAAGGTGATCCAATACTTCGCGACACTTTGTTTGGATATAATAGCTTTGGATGCTGCTTTTACGCAATACTATCGCTATAAAAATTATCTGACAGCACAATAACTATTCCTATCCTCCTGTAGCATAGCTGATTATATATTTAGAAAATGTTTCCTTTTAAAAGGAAATCAATGCGCTTATTTTAAAAACACCCAAAACCCCTTGTAAATTGTTGACGTCATTAGTAGTCATGGGTCAAATATTTCGACCTAATTGTGAAGAGAATAATCCATAGTGACTCTGGTAAAATTTCCAATGCTTAATTTTATACAGATCAAGAGATATAATAAGATTTGTACCGCGGGCAAAATTGACCAATATTTGTGAAAAAATGAATGTGTCTTGTAAAAGGTTCAAGTATCCTTACTTTATCATATGTAAAAGCCTCTTAAGGATGTATATATAAAAAACAAATATTAGCTACAAGAAACGGCACTTTCACTAGAACTAACAAACTTATCAAATCTTCTCTCCAAGGATTACGTCACGACAACTAGGACTATTACGAAAACCGAATGATAGGAAAAAAGATGCAAATGGCGACCATCATGGGGTTATTATCTACTATTTTTGAAGCAGAATTAATTCAATTGATATATCAGGCACATTGATAGCGCGCGGTTTGATTAAGAAATTTCGGCTTGTGGGGAAAAATATTTTAAAAATGGCTGCCTCCCAGTAGTTCGTCTCCAATATGTATTTATTGTTTTATTTATTTTCACTTTATTTCATGTTGGAAATATAGCATAGTTACAAAAAATCTAAGGACGGCATGCCACACAATTGCACAATCAGCTCATTGTTTTAATGTTTGTTTTAAATATAGAGAATGAGCGAGATTCTTTTAGTCTTAGGCAACGTGTTCCATAGCATGCTCCTCTACAGTGGATGGAGTTTATTCCAAACTTGGAGGTAATTGCTGAAGGGATTTCTCCTTTACTACCAGTTCTTAGTAACTATTGCGATTCCTTTTCACTAAAGAAATCGGCCATTAATTCAGGATTAAGTTTATGGATAGATTTGAAAATTTCAGTGTCCAGAAATCGTAAGGGAGTTTGATGTATAGTAGTTAGATTATGGTCTGTTAAAAGTTCCTGATACAGTTTGTCATTTTCCCTAAATACAACCCTTAATGTGCGTTTATGAATATTTTCAATTTTCCGTTTGGATTTCTTCGTACAGAACATCCAAATAATTGCACAATAATTAAATTGGCTGTTTATGAAAGCAGATGCTAATGTTTTCGCCTGTGCAGTACTTATATATTTTCTAATTCTTTGTAAGGCGAATAACTTATATGAGGCCGTTTTGCAAATGTTTTCCACATGAGAATTACAATTCAACACTTTGTCTATTGTGACTCCTAATAACTTCACAGAATTTTGAGAACATATAGTGGCACCATTAATTTTTAACGTGTATTTATTAGAATATTCGTTTCTTAAAACAATAAATTGAAATTTTTCAGGATTTGCCTTTAAAGAAATGTTTTTGAATCAGTATATTAACATTATCTGTGTATCTTTCTCCAATGCTTTAAATATGTTTGATAGATTATTAGAACATTTGAATAAGGTGTTATCATCCGCGAAATTGTATATCTCAGTATTTTGTATCAATAGAAAAAGATCATTAAGGAAAATGTTAAAAATTAGTGGTCCTAAAATTGATCCTTGTGGTACACCTAATAAAATGTTGAACCAGTCACTCATTTCAGACTCCATTTTAACTCTGTATTTTCTGTGTGTTAAATACTTATATATTAATTTCAAACTGACATAACCTAGTTTTGAAATTTGAAATTTAACACAATACCCAAGAGAACAATTCTACCAAGTTTGTTGTTTTATAAACATATTCAAAATAATAAATTTATCCTTGAATCTTGTCATTTTCACTCTTCGCCATGTTTTTCTCTACAGCTTCTATCTCTGTCACGGTTTCTTGTGAAACATTCTGCTTGCGAATTGTGACGTTTACCTTAGAGATTAGAGATTAGAGAAAACTTGGCAGTTATCAATTATGATTATGCAAGTTCGTCATCTGAAGATTTTATTGAAACAACTTTAGATGAAGAATTAGACTTATCGAAAGGTTACAGTTGTGAGTCAGAGTATACAGGTGAGGAAATGAGAAAACCCGGATTGTAAAGCATTGATGATAGTGAGTGTGGAGGAGGAAGACAAGCCAAGGATTTTCTACACTTTGTTTGGATAAAACAGTTTTAGGTGCCGCTTTTACGCAATACTGCCGCTATAAAAATAATCTGACAGTACAATAACGATTTAACTACCAAGTAAGAATGTTCCTCCCTCCTGAAGTTTATAATTTCCTTTCTGTTGCTATATCATTAACAACTATGTAAATACACGACTTCAGATTAATTATCAAAATTATTGTGAAATTATTAGATTTCTTCGTATATTATGCACGTATGGAACATTATACAGAAGAGAAGAATAAGAGAAAAACCGCTCTCCTTCACATTATTATTATGTTATACATTTATTGCACATTATATATCTTGAATAAGAGAACATTTTACGCCATGGTTTTAAGACTATAAAATTGCTAGAACAAAATGAATTCCCACACCAAGTTATAAAAAGAACCGTGGCCCACTTTAAAATCGAGGGCCACCCCCCCACGTAGATGACTCATGGCATAGATAAGTTTATCGTTTTAAAATACAAGAATATTTGCAACCTAGTCTCATAGCTTCTTTCTCCTTAGTATATCAAAATATCTAAAAGAAAACAAGCCTTAGGAACGATGCTTGAATACCAGTAAAGAAAGAAACAAATTTCAGCGTTGGCATTTACTTGGACCAATTCTTTATTTGATAAATAGCAGTCTTTTTTTGCACAAATACGATGTATATCAAGTGGGGTTTTTATTCCTTCAAGCAAGTGTTCTATCGAGACAGAACTGTTTTCATAGTTGGCATTTACTTGAGACCTATCTTCATTTGATATGAAGAAGTCTACTACATACCCAGGCATATCTTCATTTTCAAACGTTTCGTTTATTTCAGGTTCATTTAAAGACAACAAATATAAATTAATATAAATTGTTATATCCGTATACAATGAGTTATTTTGCTTTAAGTATTGTAACATAGATAAAACGAGGTTTGGGAGAACAGCTTCAAAATAAACATGTACTCTGTATATTAGTTTTCGTTTTAATCTTTCCATCACTACACACTCAGACCTTACTGAGTCATAGATGACTCATTAACTGAGGTAGCTTTTCGGTGCAATGGTGACCCACATAAGTATGTCATGGTGACTAATGTAAGTTAATAATGCTTTGCTGAGTCTGGGTTTTCCTGACTCAGCTAGGTGAGTCACCCAGACTCAGTAAAGTTAGTCAGCCTGACCTACTTACATTAGTAAACCTCGTTTATGTGATTCACGCTTTCGGAATTCAAAACATCTAAACATGAAAGTCTATATGACCGAACCTTTTTTTAAGTGGATCAATATCGCAGAGCCTTTACTTACGACTACGTACTTATGTGGAAGGAACAAAGCAAATCGGATTAAAACATTTGTAAGCGTATATTCTAGATAAAGTTCATTATTAAATGCACATTCTTAAGGCTTAAAAAAGGAAAAAATTTGTTTCCCTTCTTTCAGGTCATTTTAATCTACTGGTGTTGATTTTAATCCATATCCTCAATAAATTCGCCAATTTGTTGTTTACATTTATGTGGTTGCTCATAACGTTCCTTTGCAACGCCATTAGCAATTGGTTACAACCGTTTTGATGACGCTTAAGCTAGTAATATGCCAGTTATTTTTACCCGTAATAATTCACTTATGCCATGGTGACCGGTGAGCAGTAAAATTAATAAAAATTATTTAGATTAGTTAGGGTGCCACAAGTAAAGATAACGCTTTTTCATACACAATAATTTTTTTATTAAAAATTTTAAGTATAGACTTAACCCTATTAAGCCTGGGGGAGAGGGGTGTCATTTTTGCCCACGGAAAATTAAAACTTTAGATCGCATAAATTTATTAACTTGATATTTTGCGATAATTCCTAACTCTCTTTAAGAATCAAAATGTCCTCAAAAGTTTTTTTCACAAATTCCACCTGTCAGGGCTTAATGTATTCCAAAACATTTTAGCTAAAACCGTGATCAAAAACCAAATCCCCCCTATCGCTTTATTTTGTATTTTTATCAATAGAGGGACTAATTATAACGATATATACTTAAGTTGGCAACATAGTTGATTAGATATTTAGAAAATATTTCCTTTTAAAAGGAAAATCAATGCACTTAATTTAAAAACACCCCAAAAACCCATGTAAATTGCTGACGTCAGTAGCACCTATTACGACGTCAAGTGTCAAATATTTTGACCTAGTTGAAAGGAGAACAGTCCATAATGACTCTGGTAAAAATTCCAAAGCTTAATTCCATACAGATCAAGAGATATAATAATATTCATAGCGCTGGTAAGATTGACCCCCCCCCCCCACCCCAGGCTTTCACCGGCCAAAAATAGTTCAGGCTTATTAGGGTTAAGACGCGCGAAACTTTGGTAACGAACTAACCGTACACCCCATTGGCCCTTATAAAGTCGTCGTGAGGGAAAGTGCAGTTCGGTAGCCTTAGAATGGGAAGGAATAGGACGTTAAAACATCTGAAAATGGGGAATTCAATGATGTAACAATATTGTCGAACAAAACAAAGAAAAAAGTCAAGAGTTAACGAGAGGGACTTTAAGGCCAAGAACAATAAATTAGAATTAAAATGAAGAGGTAAAACTGCAAATAAAGACAACTTTACGCAAAATATAGCAAGGTTTTGAGTTTTCCTCAAACCAATAAATTTCTAAATTTAAAACACGGTAACACAGGAATGGTAAAACCTTATGACATGAAACTGTGTATCTTTTCGGTTCTTCTTCGGTGGAATGTTCTGAAATTCCGTTCAATAAGGTCAGCGGAAAGTGCATAATATTAATTGGAAATGTGGTACTTGGGCCTAGAAATAGACGGAAAAGCCTTCTGTATCTTCACGTAGAACAATAAAAAATACAGAATATTTATAGGTTCTGTTCCTTCAATTAATCAATTTAACGAAACGTTTCGAGTATATGCTGTTCTGTAAATTTATTGTCTAAAAATATACATTGTTTTGAGGAGGGAGGGGTGTCTAATTGATTATCCCCATAATATTTTTTATCACCTTCTTGCCCTTTTCACGTATGTAACAATTGGACATAATGCCATGAATGATTATATGTCAAGATATTAGTTTTTTGGTGATTTACCGCCTTAAACTTAAACTTATTAAAAATCTAACAGACCTTTAATGACTTAATAACCTCATTTTTAAACATATTCTTTGTTCAACATCCGCGATTTCTTTCTTAAATTTTACTTTGAGAAACCACAATTTTGAATAACCTGTCGGGAAATTATGTATATTATGAACCGCAGTAAGTGATACATATGGCTAGTTAACTAAAGATTTGAGTTGGAATTTCGGATCTAGTCTTCATTATTACCGTATATTTATATATAAGTATCTATATTTATTAGTATTTATATATAAAAATATAATAGAACAATATAATAGAAAGATATCAGAAAAGAATATGTTTTTGTGTAGTAGTAAAACCATATTTTTGTATAATATTAAAGTCAGTCAACTTAACTAACTTAGTAGCAAAAATTAAAACACTGGCCGTAAAGTAAATATATTCTTACCTACTTGAAATTTATCTATCTGCATCTGATTAACATCTATGGATTAGCTTTTCATATGGTTCTAACGGCATCAATAGTCGGTAGTTTTGAATAGTATAATATGTCATGGATCAATATATAATAAACCCAGATAATATTCCTTTACAAACAATTTATTATTTGTATTGTAATAAAAAAAACATAAACGACGATGCCTAGGATGCTCTAATGATACGCATCGTATCATATTTACCATACTTGATCCAGATTTCTAAAATCATGCCATTCATTTTCATAAATTTTAACATTCTGCGTGTAAAATGTATAACTTGTTAAACATTCGCCAGTATAAGTATAAAGACGTGATGTTTACATTGTGCATAGCGCAAATTCTGGAAACATTATAATTACAACAATAATTCATTACCAGGAGCGTATTCAGAGGTGGTTAAACGAGTCTAATGACTAGGTGGAATTTTATTATAAAATTCAGAAGAACATAATAATAATAAAACTATTGGTAGCACCCCTACAGTGCTCAAAACATTTGTCTATTGTAAAAAATATCCTAGATCCGCCCCTGTTTATTTCGTTTATAAATTATTTTCGTTATTCCAATTGAAACACTCAATCGATATTGTTGCTATATATGTATGTCCATATATCACAGATACTTAACAGTCGCACATATCTATTACACACATGTAGCTAATTTTAAACTCATTGTCCCAGAGTAAGTTTATTGTCAACAAAGTTGATTTAAAGCATCTAATCTGATCCTTGATGAACAATATCAAACATTTCTAATTCCGTCATCGTTGCTGTCTGCACAATATTTTCTAAGTGATTAAAAATTCTAATAAATTCCTTGTTTTTTCACTTGCAACTTTATCTGTCTTAGGTAATTTGAATATCCAAAACCTCGTACCCTAGAAAGTCGGTAGCATTGTCAAACCTGTTGCAAACGCCTAACAACATTCACCAATACTACGGGCCGCAAGTAAAATATTTTGTAAAATTATATGGACAACAAATCTCTTCTTTTCAATCTTCTTTTGGAAACACGTCTTCTTCGAAGCTTCTTCGTATATGAAAATAGTTGATGAAATCACTATGTGAAATTGTATAGAGACTAAGAACATTTATCAAAAATTATTACTTACTTACGTGATTTAATTATTCTCCATACAGTACAAAGGATTTCTCTAACTTTATGGGTAGATTCTTTTTTCGTGTTAAACTTTTACTGAAATATAATCGAGAAAATGGTGTCCAACGACAGCATTGCTTTTTAAACACTCCCGCGGCTTGTAGCCTGGGTGTGAACAAGATCTAGGTAACCAAACACGGAGGAAAAACTGTATAGCATCGAAAAACGAAATAACATAAATAGCATATTGATCCAGCCATTATCATTTATACGTACAGAGATAAGACCGTCGGATAAAACCACGCCATATTGCACAATGTTTTAAGTTTTCTTTTCTCTAAGCTTTCAGCTCAGAGAGATTTACATTCACGCACATTGCGCAACACTGCACCACATGAGTACATTCACATATTGCATTATAGGCATCACCTTCAGCGCACACAATTATAAATAAACATGTCCTATGGTACTTACGAGGAGGTCATCCTTCGCACTGTGACTTGGATTGGAGTCGAACCCGTAAACTTTGGTTTGCAAGTTCAACCCACTAACCACTGTGCTATGGTTCCGTATTATAAGCTGCAGATACGCTAACAAATATTTGTACTCGTGGCACAGCGTTGCAAATCTCTTTGGCTTTGACATAGATGAATAACGAAAATTGTAAATACATATTGTCAACAATTTTTTGGGGGCTTACTTTTCGAAATAATATACCATTCACAAATCTCCTAAAAATTTGAAGTTTATCTTTATAAAAAATGGACTTTATATGCAGATTCCTTCTCTCAACATGCTGAGAATTTCAATGCCTCCCAGCAATCAGAAGATTTCGCTATACTATGCTAATGATCAAAGCCTTAAATTTTCCATATATCGCATCTTGTTCAAGTTTAAATTTAATATGGTATTAACCCTATTAAGCCTGGGGGGGGGGGGGCTTTTTGTGCCCGCGGCATTTTCTTTTGTAGATTACATTTTTTACTTTTTTTTGAACATCTTTTCTTGAATTTTGAGATATTCTTTTCTGATAAAAATACAAATTCTCTCAACAAATAATTTTTCCCGAGAATAATTTGGATATATCTGGCAATAGTAGCACGAATACGATAACCTGTAACTGAGTAAGAAGGATAACAATTAAAAATATATGAAAAGCAACTCTAAAATAAACTCAAATTCCATCTTTTGTTATAGATTTATTGATCAATATTGATATTCTCCCTACGTATTTGAAACTATTTTATGGTTATATTAGAGAACGTATACTGTACATGACAAAATAACATCCATAAAGGAAAAGCCAGACAATTATGTAAAACTGCCTAATTCTCTCGAAATTTCCTTACTTGATCTAATAACGACGTCAGCAGGTGACAAAAATAACGCTATAATAACAAATGTTTTGAAAAATTGTAATTATTATAGCCACATTAAGACAGTGTCCAGGTTTCATGCAAAGTGCATCAGTGGATCAGGAGATACAGACCGCGGCCACAAAAAGCCCTCCCCTAAACTTACACGGGATAAAAAAATCTTGGCTTAATAGGGTTAAACTGAACGCGAAGCGAAGCGAGGAAAGACACCTGCGAAATTAAGAAGGCCATCACCCTTGACGTAGTGTAGCTAAAACAACCATTCTGTTTGATATATTGTTAGTGAAGAAATTAGCTCATTAATTAAACTTCTTGATGATAATGTGTAAATCTGCAAATACATCTAATTTATATAATTTAGGTGAAAACAAATCAACATTACGATACAAGATCTGTTTAACCCTATTCAGCCTAAGTCGATTCCCGGGTTACAATTTGTTGAGGTTTACAGATGAGACGTTGGGAAACGTCTCCACGTGGAGGGACCTACTGTCCTCACGGGGCCACGCCCACTATATGTTACAAGTTGTGTGCGCAACTAGTCGTACCGGTTCAGGACAAGGGTGGGGGGGGGGACGGATATCGTCCCCCTCGATAACTTTTGATATAGACATAAAATCACAATAAAACTTGTCACATACATACTGTTGGGGGACAATTCGAAACTTTTGGTAAATAATTATTTTGATGACGTCATCACTGTGCTGATGACGTCATCAAACACGCTTTTACCTATTTGTCACCAATAAATTTGGGAACTACTTTAACCCTATTAGGCCTGGGCTTTTTGGGGCTCCGAGATCCTGGGGGGGGGGGACATTGTGCCTCCCTCATTATCTTCCAGTTTATAAATGGATATAAACCCAAATTTGATACACACATACCCCTAACCTTCCTCTATAATTTGAATTTAAAATGGCGGCGTTAGTCACGTGACTTTCGCTGACGTCAGCATTTTTGCAACCAACGTGCAAAATTGTGTTTTTTGACATTTTTCATTGCTACGGCATAAAATGCT
>JANTOQ010521346.1:0-11065 GCA_027564595.1 Bythotiara depressa | reverse complement strand
AAGTTAGTGATTTTATTTTCTCCCCAATTCAAACACCCCCCCCCCCCCCACACACACACACCCGCACATTTATTTTAGAATATATTTCCACAGACCCACATTAAAACTCCACTTGTTCACTTATTCACTAAAAAATCTGGGATTTAGCCAGAAAGAAAAATCTAATGACATTTTTTAATAATTTGGGAAATTCCTAAATATTTGTTGCCCACCATGGTTGGATGACGAAGAAAGTTTTCTATTCTATGTAGATCGCCTACCTAAAACAGCCGTAATAAACAGCATTGTTTTGACCTTTTTAACTTAATTAACAAATTAATACCAAGTGTATCTGTATATATTTCTTTAACATCACCCCAGGTTCCATATTAACATCATGATTCACCAAACAATTTTTAAAATTTCAAACACGTCTCGATAACACGTTGAAAAATGTTTTTTTAATGAATATTTATTGCTGAGCAGAATAAAAATATAGGAGATGAGAATAAACATGTTGTGAACAGGTTTTAACTTTAATTTTTGATTTCAAAAAAAAAGAAAAGTGAACGATCTAGCTAGCAGACTGAATTGGGGAATTCCCCTAAATTGGGAAAATGACATAATATGCCATCTCTCAGGGCTGGCTAACACCCTGAAAATTGCAGTTTATAAAGTTAAGAAATTGGTAACCCTTGTTCTCGTGGAATTTTTAAAAAATATTCGTTTTTGCTAGTTACGTTTTCTATATTAAATCCAAGCATGATATTTGTTTATTTATAAAATGTTTCTCAGATTCCAGCTACTAGTCAGCAGAGCTGGGGTTGAATATTTATTTATTTATTTTAAAATGTTATAATCTTCTCACATTCATTCAGCCCTGCCTTTCAGTGCCTGTTCCACTACACAATGTTTAGGGACAAGCATGTACTCTGACAGTCAACGTCTCTTAATATCAGTAATAATACATGACAGTAATGTAACTCTTGCCACAAAGGCTTTAATTATCAATCAATTAACACACCTATTCATTGAGAAACAAACATTCTAACCACGCTTGTAAAAAAATGCTTATGATTTATGTAACTTGCATCACATATAGTCAGGGAGCTAAGAGCAAAAATTTGGGGTTGAGTGTGCAAATTTGGGGACATCCTAAAACTACATTCAAAGGTTTCTACAGGGCTTAGGAAATAATATTGACTTGGTCTAACCATCTAATTTTACTTCATTCACAAAATATGACAGGTTTTCTTGAAACATGTAAGGGAGCTTAGTCATTCATTACTCATTGCATATAATACGTAGTGTACTGCATGATAGCCCTACCCCGATACGCCTTTGGTACGTCGCACGCACTACATGAAGGGCTTTCCGGTATTATAAGAATGAGTAATGAAGGACTTTGTAAGGGATTCCTATAAGCTCCAAAAATAGTAAAATTTTGAGGTTGTCATTTATCAGAAATAAGTATACCATCAGGAAGCTCTTGAAAAACTGTATAGAGATCATTTAAAGACAAATGGTGTTATTTTCTATAGTTTTCAAGTAAAACATCTATAAACGATTTTTCCCAGGGTTTAAAAAACATTAAAAAGAGCCCCGGGAAGGTAGTTTATGAGTAATTATCTCTGAAAGTCTTTAGAATTTCACTATATTTACTTAACTACCCTTTATATATACGGTTTTTCATGACCTTTCAAATGATGTATTTCATTTCTTGTTATGTTTTAAAGTGAACCATCGTAGATAAATAGAGCAATTCTTCCGCCCCCTCGAAATCGTGCTGACCTCAACTGAGGAATTTCTTCCAGGCCTGCCCTTACTATCTACACAATAAAATAAGATATTGTTGTTAATAAACATAACAAGCAGATTCTAGTCGGAAGCTAAAAAAGCTAAGTTTGAAGAGAAGAAAATACTTTTCTTGGTCGTAGAGCTGCGAAGCTTAATGAATGATTTATTTCACTAAGGAAAAGGCTAAAGTTTGAAAAACAAACAAACAAACACGGAATTGTTTTTATTCTACTTAACATTATTGATAATTGCAGCATTTGCAGCATATAATAATCATTTTCATAATAATAATAATATTTTATTTTATTTTTGTTTTATAGTGGCCCCGGTAGAAATAATTCCCTGACTTTATGTCTTGTGAATTTTTCCCTTGGGTACCACAAGGAAGTAATTTCACGAGGGTCGATCAAACCTTTTTGTTTGTACAAGCCATTATAAAACATTTCTTGGGTGGATTTATGTCCCTCTCATCCCCCCCCCCCCCAAAAAAAAAAATAATAAAAAAAATCTTGCTATAGCTCCCTGACTAATAGAGAGGAAAGCAGCTAGCTAGTAGTACTCATTTCGACAATTTTTATTGATTTTAAAATCTTTCAGGATTTTATATAGCTAACGTTGTAAAAACAGCTAGCTACGTGTTCATTTGATAATAGGGACTATGTTTTTATTGTGACATGGACAATAAAAATTTTTTTACTCATAGGATCGACAAACAAAACATTAGCCAAAACATTTAGGGTAGCTGCTAACTAGCTATATATAACATATAAGCTAGCTAAACCCCGCTGTGTTTAAAAAATTATTAATTTCCACTAGCTAGCTAGGTAGCTAGGTCTAAACTCAAAAAAGCAAAATACAATACTGCCAATTCACTCTTCTTTTAAAAACACTAAAATCTTTATAGCGAGCTAGCTAGTTATGATAAGGATAAATAATAAGCGGAAAAGCTAGCTAGCTAGGCAACTTAGTTGATATAGCTAAATGGACTGTGTAAAATAGCCAAACAACTGACTAAAATTGTAAAAAATATATGAGAATATAAATCACTTGTTTATTTGAATTTTCTGTAGCTAGCACTGTTAGCTTGGGTTCCCTCTGGGTTTCACTTCTACTTGCAACGGCACTGCTCTCATGGAACCCTCATGGGGCCAGTGAGACAAAGGAGCATAGCAACGACGTCAAGATATTGAAAAATTTCACCTTTTTTCAATCAAATTATTGCAACTTTTAGGTCATACATGTTATTATTTGTGAAAGTTTTATCCTTTATCTGCAACCACAATTTGTATGTAAGCCCCGAAAATTTTTCTTCCTAGTAAATTATAAAGTGAAATTCACAAGAAACTGTGGCGCTCAAAAGTGACGTTAAAAGTTTTCCACTTTTTACAATCTCGTGTTCCATGCTCGTGCATCTGCGAGCAGACATCTTTCTTCTAATGTCAAAACAAATCCTTCCTCGGTTGCATTATGGTTTATTTGTATAGTTAAGCCTGGGTTTTTAGTTTAAAACATTAACTACCATGGGTGGTGTAAAACGACGGCATTTTGTCGGCTCTCGTGACGTGAAACTTAGCGGGAAAATTTAAAAAATTTCGGCAACACGGTTGGTTTACAAAGTGAATGGCGGTCTCTTTTATCCCAAACAATAGGTTGGACTTCCAGCTTCGCTTTTATAGTTCCTTGGATGGAGAGTATTTTTCTTAAAATATATTCATAAATACTTTTTTGCTAATCTAAGACTTTGACTATTGGAGGGGTAATCTTTACTGCGGGGTAATCTTTACCTCTCCAATATTTTTCACGGTCAAAGTCTTCTTATTTTTCTAGATTTCAAAACACCAACAAAATTACTTCTAGTGCAGATATGCTTTTGAAACTTTGCATGCTGGCTTATTTTTCGACGGGGAATTTAAGTCTGCTGTCGGTTTAAATTATGCAGAAACAGAAAAATTATTCAAAATGGTAGCCTCTTAAGCGTGATAGGTGTATTCATAAATCTACCTATCAGGCTGAAAGTCCTAGTTTTCTGGAAATTGAAGAATTAAATTTTTCTAAAATAAACCATCGAAAACTCACAGAACTGAAAAGCTGTTATCTTCAAATCGTATATACACAGTTAAGTTGTGATTTTCTCAAGGAATAGCTACGTACTTTCCTTGACCTTTTTTGCCACTCCACAATGTCATAATATATTTTAACTCATTATAAATCTTGCGTGTGTAATTAATGAAAGAAGTTGGTCTGTTGTATTTCTTGGTAAATTGGGTACCAACCTCGCTATTTTGACTTACTTTTTATAATTATAATTTTCTGGAAGTCTCATAATTTTATTTGAGAAATCCTATAGAGATCGTATAAACCAGTTAATGGCACTGTGAACTGAAATCTAAAAACTAATGACAAACCCTATGTAAAAATTAAGAAACCATTAATTCAGTTGTGAAGTACTGGAATATACGTTTGGAAAACCGGGCAGTGAACGCTAAAAACTACCCTATTATTGTGAAAATAGATGTCAAAATTAAGAAACCATTAATTCAGTTGTGAAGTACTGGAATATACGTATGGAAAACCTGGCAGTGAACGCTAAAAACTGTTTAACAACAGCGTTGTAAATAAGGCATCTTTAGTTGGCCTGTCAGTGGTGGGGAGAAATCCTCTAAACGATGTATTGAAAAATCTTTTATACTAAGCAGCGTGTTATAATGGAACATTTGTATATAATAATGTAATAACCATTATTTCGTCAGCCTCCGCGGGCTCTTGTCTTTAGAGTTTTTACAATGTCCATTCCCAGACTTGCCGCAAGGGTGCAAAATGGAAGCTATGTGTTTAGATAGGTTGTATAAAGGAGTTCCTGTGTATGTTATTACCAGTGTGTGTACAGAGATGTGAACCCTTGTATCAGGAAAATAAATTAAGAGATTACACCTGTTAAGGGAAAGAAGGACTATTCATCAAATCTGAGAATTTTTTTTTTTCAGTAGCAGTCTGTTACATATACATTATTCTTCTTGATTATAGTGGAGTGATATAAAAGTAGTAACATATTTTCTTTAGCAATTGTGTTAAGGACATTACTTTCCTCGACCCGTTATTGTCAACAGTTGGCATTCTTGTGTTTGTTTGTTTGTCGTAAGTTTCTTCAAGCCAGCTGAGTATTATCTGCTATAGTGTGTTTTCTTATATATTTCTTCCTACATTAGATTTCCATGCAGCAGGTTTTTCCGCACAATTATAAATTATGTTCAACTTTCAGGGTGTTAGCCAGCCCTTAGAGATATAACGTATAAAGTTGTTTTCCCAATTGGTAGGGGAATTTGTTTAGAAATCAAAAATTAAAGTAAAAACCTGTGTAACAACATGTTTCTTCTTATCTACTACATTTTTATTCTGCTCAGCAATAAAACATTTTGCAACATGTTTTATCGAGACAAAGTGTTTGAAATTTTAAAAATGGATCGTGAATCACATCGTTAATTCGGAACCTGAAGTGATGATGTTAAAGAAATACAGGTACACTTGGTGATAATGTTATGATTTTTAATTAAGTTAAAAAGGTCAAAACAATGCAGTCTATGGCCGTTTTAGGCGATCTAGAACAAAAAATTTTCTTCGTTGGCTGACATTAATTTAGGAATTTCCCAACTATTAAAAAACACCATTAGATTTTTCTTTCTCGCTAACGCCCTGACTTTTCATAACAAATTCTTTGTTAATTGTTTTAGATTGCAAGAAAATATTGTCTGCCCGGAACAAATCATTGTATAGAATTCCAGTTTATAATTGCTTTGATAATTTTTGTAATATTTTAATTTATGTTTCTCACTATATTTTTTTGCATGTTTTATACTTTATATTGTCTTATTTGTTGCATATTTCAGTTTTACAAGACCGAAAAGATCTACAATGCAAAAAGAAAGACGTTTACAGTACATCTACCCATGAAATAAAAAGTGATACCTCAGCTGTTGATTCTCAATCTTTATACAACCGCCTCATGGCTGTTGATCCAGAGAGAGCAGAGCAATTACATCCAAATAATGTCCGTAAAATTTCTCGTAGTCTACAGATATTTGATACAGTCGGTAGAAAACATTCGGATTTATTAAAAGAACAGAAATTTCAAGCTGGTTCCAGTCATTTAAGTTAGTATATCTTATGAAACCTCAGTTTGAAACATGCATTAAATAAAATAAAATTATATAACATTTAATGCGTTTAAATAGTTGAAAATATTAAACTGCAGCATCATTAACTCTTTAAATGCATAAAAATACCTCCTGGTTATACGAAACTTTCCATTGGAAACCTTCATAATTTTATGAGAAACCAGGCGGTCTTATCAGGCTTTACACTATGCGTACACCACGCATTAAATGGTTAAAGTATACATTACATCATTAAATATTATATCAAATCAGGTTTTATGGAGGATTCTGGTACCTCCATGTGTTTCAGTATTACAAGAAATAACCTACGTACCTAGTATTATTATTATTTCTTTAACAAGCGTTAAATATCCATGAATATGAACATTGCTTGATGAACAACGCGTGGAAGAAATCACGAGTTAGATGCATGTAAGATTCAAAGGGGTAGTTTTTTCAAAATGAAGGAAGAGAGAAGGGGATTTGATAGATACCTTCATCTTTTGAAAATGCTATAGATCAATTCAAATGCAATGTTTTTATATTATGTTAATATATATGATGTATTACAATCAGTATATTATCTTTTTATCTTCAAATTTCTCAAGTGAGGCAAAATTCTTTGATTGCCTATAATCCTAATAAACTCATTTTTATTTTATGATTACAGGTGGACCAATGCGTTTTCCAAAATCTCTTGTGTTTTGGCTTACGTGTGATGAAGAAGTGCTGAATCATCGAATATCAGAACGAGTTGATAGTATGGTGGAGAGAGGATTAGTGGATGAAGTTTCTACTTTTTATGAGCAATATAAAGAATTTAAGTATCAAAAGACAAACAAACAAAGCAATGTGCATACTAAACATGACCCATCTGCCCCAAAAGAGGATTATGCACAGGACACTCCCGAAGAACAATGTGCTGCTGCCAATACAAGAGGAGAAACAACAGGGACTTTATATCAAGAAGGTTTGTTTCAAGCCATTGGCTTTAAGGAGTTCCATTCTTTTTTCACGTACGATGGAAATAATCCGAAAGAAAAAGACATGCTTTTGAAGGATGGTTTAGAAGCGTTAAAACGAGTTACAATAAAATATTCAAAGAAACAAAAAACGTGGGTTCGAAATCGATTCTTATGTAGACCAATAGACAGTGCACCAAATGTTTACAAATTAGATGCCACAGACTTAGATTGTTGGGGTACAAACGTTTTAGATTCAGCACTTGATATTTCAGCTAAGTTTTTAAAAGGAGTCGACATCTTACAAGCCCCAGTAGAAAGAACATTGGATAAAAATAATTTAGACAAGCATCGAAAGTATGTCTGTGATGTTTGTAATGGAAGAATAATTATAGGTGATGAGAGTTGGGGGAAACATTTGAAATCACGAACACATCGAAAGTTAAATAATAAAACTAGAAGAGAAGAAGATAGTAGGGCTGTTGTTGTTACTGATGTATAGTGCAAACTTGTTTCCAGTCTCTTGAGATAATGGTAGTGTAATGAAAATTTAAAGTAACTTGGAACCAAAACATATTTCTGAATACTGTCTTACTGTCTTTCTACGTTCAAAAGCAGACAACGGGAGTACTCTATGCAAGAGATGTTATTTCACAGTCTTCGTGATAATAATGTTCCGTTAACTTGAAATTATCGTACGTTTCTTCTTTATGAAGATGAAAAATATGATGAAATAACCAACAATAAAATCTTAACCAACACTATTAAATATATATTGCTTTCAAAACGGTTTGATGCCTTTAATTCTCTGAGACCATACTGTTTTCTTTTTTTAATATTGCTACTAGCCTGTTGATATTTATGATGGCAGTGGCTCGTGCCTTGCAGGGGTTACCGCCTTATCTGTTGCGTTGTTTTTTCTGTTGTGTGTTCGTGTTTGTACATGTGTTATATTTATTTAGAGTTTATTAATGTGTGTTTCATGTAATTTATAAATTTCTGAATAGAAAGAAAAGAGAGAAAGAAAGAAAGGAGTTCAGAGTGTGTCAATGATGGCAAATAGAGCTGTTCTAGAGAATTATGAATTTGGTTTTGCTGATAAAATGATCTGTTCTCAATATGACTAAGATTCACTCATTCACTCGTTCACACATTGAACTGATCTAAAACTAGATTTTCCATATCCTTTCAAATTGGGTTGTTCTATAAAGCAGCTGTTCTAATTTATCTGCTTCCTGTCACAAATAGGTGCTCTAAGAAAAATTATATCTTTCCTGGGAAATTTCGATGTTCTAAAATAAATATGGGATATAGAAGTTCTAAGAGTAGTATTACTATGTCCAGGAAAATTGTTCACGTATACCAAGGTGTTCATGTTCTGGAAATTGAAACTGTTCTAAGAGAAATAATTTTATTTTGCATCCTGAACTGTTTTAGTAAGACCGCCCATGCCCTGGCAAATTGAGCTGTTTTAATATAGATATATTTAATCTTCTTCTTGGCAAAAGTAGGCGATGAGCATTTCTAAGAGAAACAGACACATTTGCTGGGAAATGTGTGTTCTAAGGACGCTTAAACTGTTTTATGGATTCACTCCAAGAATATACGTCCTAGCAGTTAAGAATAGAAGCAGCCAGTAGAGGTGTTCTTAGGAAACAAGTACTTAACTGCCTGGAAGTAAGTTACTGAATCACATGGAAAGAAAAATCGAGGTTTCCTTAGAATACCTCTTTCCCAGGAAGAATGGCTATTTTCTTGCTTAGAACAGTTCATTTTGCTAGGAAGTCAGAAAATAAATAACTAATAGAACAGCTCAATATACCAGGAAATAAATAACTAATAGAACAGCTCAATATACCAGGAAAAAGAGCATTTTGTTAGAACAGCTAATTTCACCAGGAAAGAAATATCTGGCCTTTGGAACAGTTCATTTTCGCCAGGGAAGCCAATTTCATTATTTCTCTAGAAAAGCTCTATTTGCCAACATTGACACACCTCCGTTGGCTAATTTCATAAGAACAGACTACTTTCTTAGAATAGTTCCACCGGCTGCTTCTGTACATATGTACTTATTTGTAAAGGCGTGAATGCACAGAAAAATATAAACTGAAGAATAACTATTTTTCTATTAATAATTCTGTCAATTTTTACATGGATACACAAAAATAATTTTATGTTTTACTTTTAAATTTGAAATCTAGTGAGAGATTTGCATGTGCTTTTTATTTTTAACCCAATTATAACGTAATGGTGATGATTATGCTTTTATGTTTCAACAGTTATAACAAAAAACTAAACCGGTCGCTAATCCACACAGCTTCACAATCTCAGAAACAATAGAACTCCATCGTTGAGGCTATTACCAATTTTAATTTCCTTTTATTTCCAATTAGAAAACACCCCTAGAAAAAGCAAAACAGCAAAGAAATGAATATATATTTTAATAATTTCCAGGGGGACACCAGGTACTGTAGGATTAAAAAACATCGTTCCTGAATATTCTTCTGTGTATTCTGGGTCTTAATCCTTAAATGCATCAGTATACCCCCTGGTTATATTAAATTTCCCATTGGAAACCTTTATAATTTTATGATAGAGTAGGGGGTCATAAGCATACCTCCTGGTTATATTAAACTTCCCATTGGAAACCTTTATAATTTCATGATGAACCATGGGGTCTTATCAGCTTTTACGAAAGTTATTTAACATTATGTTTGCAATAATTAACCCCCTGTAAAACGAAACATTGCAAAAGGGAGTTGCTTTCTTTACGGGGGCACTATTGATAAGATTTTAGAAAGAAAGTAAAAGTTTCATTGCCTTGCTCAGTCAGCTTCAAAACATGCTCCATATTTTCTTCTTGCAATACTAATAATAGTACAGCCCCTTGTTGTTATTGTTGTTTGTATTTCGTGTCAATTTTGCATGCATAAATTGGGACAATGTTTGAATCTATTGTAAAAATTACCAACTATTTCCAACAATGTTATAATTAATTAGTCATTTCAGTCAAAAAACTTTTCGAATAAGGTAATTTGAGTGACGGTAATATTTATTTGTGTTCTTTTTATTTCTTTTCTTTCTTTCTTTCTTTCTTTCTTTATGTCTGACCACTGTAAATAACTCTTTTGGACATGTTCTCAATGGACAAACATGCATAACTTCATAGTTAATGGTTTAGTTTCCCGCCCAATGTCCTATATATTTTGAGCAAGGTTGTAGTGCCCAGGCTTTCAGAAAATAAATAAGTAAATACTGTAAATATGTTAACTGATTAATGGTATTGCGCAATAATCTAGTTGAACAACAAACAGCTTAGAATTAATCAGACATAGGCATCAGTCATGGAACATATTGCAATAAATTTAGATCATTTGGCACAGCTATACTTTATTTCGTAAATTACATCATAGAAAATTTGTTTTTGTTTACTTTCATTGAAAATGGATATCAAATTCGAATTATTCATCAAAAACTTTGTTTATGTTGAAATTTCTAATGTGTTTTGTTTCAACTAGATTTTATATATTTAGTTGATTGAAGTTCAAGACAAATGAATAGCAAGTCTAAACAACAGCTTATAAAATGGAATTAGTCTAAACAACAGTTTATAAAATGGAATTTACTAAAGAATTACTTCTTTTCATGAATTGCATCAAAGGAAATGGTTTCCTTTTTCACTTCCATTGAAAATAGGTTTTAAATTCGAATTCGTTCTATTTCTAAAGTGTTTTTTTAATCAGGACATCTTTTGAAGATGTAAGGTTTTCATGAGTGGGTGAAGTATTTGATTGGTTATGCTAATTTGATGTGAAAATTTTACTGGTTGCTTTATATGTTTAGCATATTCATTCATCTTAGATAAAGGTTTTTGGGCGAAGAATCTGAACTCCGTTTTAAAAATTAAAAATCATGAAATTCTCGTTGATATCCTATTTTGTTTATATCCCAAGTCTATGATATAACAGGGTTCAGACAAACCTGGAAAACCTGGAAAAATAGCTGTTTTTTAAGAAACCCAGGGAAAACCTGGAAAAATCAGGGAATTCTGATGAAATTTTCAAAATTCCTGGAAAACTCGGGGGAAATTTTTTTGTCGCTTTTCAAATTTTGAAATTTGTGTGTATTATTTTTATTGTGTTATTCTAATTTTTTGAATTTATTATTAATTACTGT
>JANTOQ010521124.1:0-11067 GCA_027564595.1 Bythotiara depressa | reverse complement strand
CTAGAAGTGTTGATATTTCAGATCGCGATTTTGCATTTTTAGATAATTTTGATTTAGGAACGCGATGAATCGAGTACTTCAGCGTTTTCAGCTACGCGATGGCGTGCAGGAACGTGATCGCGTGCCTCAAAATGAGAAGCCTGTCATTCAGGTCCATGACATGATAAATATATCATTCCCTTTATGAAAATAATTAAAATATATATAATTATTTTTAATATGTATATATGATGATAATGGACAAATTTGTCTTACCTCCTGGCTTCCAAGCATTGCACTGTTTACCAGACAAAAAGTCACTACAGTATGGATGTGCTAGAAAGCCAGAACCTGATATGTTATGTTCTCCTCTCCAATTGCTCCAATCATCTATCAATTCCCCTCCATAACTAAACTGCCCAGCAGTACATGGCTCACATATAATGCTACCATTTGCTTGACGCTTTTCACCATAGCCTGGGTCACAATCACATGGTAAGTTGGGTTGTAAACGTGGGAACTGTGTGCTGTTGGGATGAAATATATTGCTAAAACAAAAAACAAAAACAAGGGTATTGAATACTCTTGTATTAAAATCACACAGGTAAACATAAAGAAAAAAAACTGCATCATGGTTAATGACTTTAACATTTTTATTAGAAAGTCACAGATACAGTATGAGGCTGCAGATAAATAAACAATGAGAAAGAAAAACAATGCAAACAAACATTAAATTATTATTATTAAACATCATTATGGATCAATACTAATCAGGCTAAATGGGGATCAATACTAATCAGGCTAAAGTCTACAGTTAACAAAACTAATCTTAGTTGCAGTAAAATAACATTGTCTCATAGCAAATTCCCAATCATTGTATCTGATATAAAGAAATAATATAATGTTTTACTTTTAATCTTACAGCTTTTAATTTTTGATCTGTGATAACAATTTATCATCCAACCTGTCATTTGATAATAAAGATGGTATGGAAGTGATACTCTTCATGAAACGACATGATTAATGCAGTATTATATAACATAATAATCATGCCAGAATATTCATCGTTTTTAAAAAACTGATATATGTAACAAACTGGAAAAGATTTTATTATTTATTTATTTCATTGTTAACCCTATATATTCATTTCTTTGCTGTTTTACTTTTTCCAGAGTTTTTGATAATTAAATGAAATGCAGGGCATATTCTAGCATCAAAGGGCATGAGTGCGATTTTACATAAAAAGGGCACTTTTGATTTCTAAAAGTCATTAAAAGGGCACATTTTTCATCCAGACCCCCTAATTGAGAGTATATTTAAACTTTTTAACATCTTCAAATAGGGCATTGCGTGCGATTATCGCACCCAAATAGGGGCTGGAATATGCACTGTAATGTCTTATCTTACTAAATATCTAGACATTATGGTGGTAACTGTATATAATGCATTAAAAAAATACTCCATGGAGAAGAGTGAACAACATGTCACTGAAGGATGTGGCAAATTATAGCGTTTGGATGATAATACTGTAATTTTTTCTTACCAAGTTTCCAGGTTTAATGGTAACTGTAAGATACATTTCCAAAAGAAGCCTCAGTGGAGGAGAGCAAACATCATTATGGCACCAAAGGGCATGATCAATAATTATTTTTTGATGACAATGTGGTAATACCTTACCAAAACTCCAGGCTTCACCATAAAATTGTAAAGTACATTTCTGAAAAGAATCTCTGTGCAGGAGTATCAAAAGTCCTGATGTCACCAAAGAATGTGGCCAATAATTATATTTTAATGACAAAGTGTTAAAGGGGAAGTTCGGTAAAAAATGAAACTTTGCAAGATTAAAGAGCTTCAAAAATAAGAAACGGCACTTTTTAAATTTTTGAAAAAGCTCTTTCCGTTCCTGAGATATTTAATGTTAAAAAAACTTGGCACTTTTGTAGCATTTTTTGTTCTTAGCAACAATTCCAAGTACCAACTTTTTAGGGAGAATGGCACTAATTTCAGCTATGATGTCATGTGAGGGGAAGAAAAACTGCTGACAAAATGTTTTTGTAATAACTTTGCAACCGCTAGACAAAAAGTTATGAAACTTTGTACATCGGTAGAGGTTATCAAGAGGAGTCGGTATTGCAAATGTAAAGTTCATTGTGATGTCACAATACTAGTTCCAGACCTGCACATATTTTTGCTGACAAATAACTCTTTGTTTAATAAGTTAAAAACCAAATGGCCGATATTCACCAAAACTGACGAAAAAATGATAGAGGAAGTCAGTTACTGTCTAAAGAATAAATAATTTGTGTCTTAAAGTATCATAGTTACTAGTTTCAGGTCCTCGAAATTTGAAGGTACTTTGATAGTCAAAGAATTAAGAGACTCCTTGAAGGGGCATGGAACTAGTAACTACAATAGTTTTTCTTTAGATGGTAACTGACTTCCTCTATCATGGCATAAATTTTGGTGAATATTGGTGATTTGATTTTTAACTTATTAAACAAAGAGTTATTGTCAGCAAAAATCTCAGTAGGTCTGGAACTAGTGTTGTGACATCACAATGAACTTCACATTTGCAATAACTACTCCTCTTGATAACTTCTACCAGTGTACAAAGTTTCATAACTTTTCGTGTAACGGTTGCAAAGCTATAAAAACTATTCTTCAAGTTCAAATGAAAATATTATTGAAAGTGATTCCTCAGAGGATTTAGATGATTTTTTATTTGCTCTTGCTATGGGAATGAACCGGAACATACTGAACAGGAAATACACAGTTTGGGACACTCGGACAGGAGTCTTGTTACGTCTTGTTACGTATTGAGTAATATAGATCACTCTGTTATGAAATTGAATCAGCTAAACAATAGAGGAAAAATAATAAACAAATGAAAAAGTAATTTAATCGTGCGCACGTGGTGTATAATGTAATTCTAAAAGAATTTATTGCGAAACTGAGGTAGGGCGGCTGTGACGTCACAGAGTTGCGAAAACACTAATATCTTAAAATGTTTATATCTTTGGATTGCAAAAAGCATTTTTTCAAATAAAGAGCATTGGTCTTAACTTTTTTCGCAGCATATTATGGGGTAAAATAAAAAGAAATTTATTGTTGACGTTAATTCCACTTTAATGTCTTTTCTGACCAAGTTTCCAGGATTAATTGGAGTTGTAAGGTACATTTCTGTAAAAAGCCTCTGTGGAGGAGAGTGAACATCAAGATGTCTCCAAAGACTTGATTGATAATTACATTTGGATGACAATGCCATAACGTCTTATTTTACCAAGATTACAGGCCTCACGGTAACTGTAACGTATATTTCTGGAAATAATATCTGTGCAGGAGAGTTAAAGACATGATGTTACCAAAGGGTGTGGCATATAATTACATTTTGACGACAACGCTTTAATGTCTTGTCTTATCTTACTAAGTATCCAGGCTTCAAGGTACCTGTAAGATACATTTATAAACAAGCCTCTGTGGAGGAGAGTCCCCTAATTTTTAATTATAAGGATTAGTATTAGGAAATTTACAATAGGCAGGAGGCATAACCAGGAAGTATAGGGTTAACCATCTAATGTAACACCAGAAGGGTGTATTCAAGCTGGGTGTATTCTAACATCAAAGCATCAAAGGACACTTTTAACCTATAAAAAATTTTAAAGGGCACATTTTTCATTCAGAACCCCCTAATATTATAATCTATTTTTAGAAAAATAGATTTCATGTTCGAATTCACCAATGAAAATTATATAAATCTGTTTATGCTTCTACACTTGTTTAAAGGTTCTGACTGCGGTACTTAAATTTAAGAAAGTGTTATAACTGTACAATTTTTGATGGCCGTACCAATATCAAATTTTATGTATAAACAAATTATTTATTTATTGAGGAGTTAGGTCATGAAATAAATTTTACTAATTTCTGGAAAGTGAGAGGCAACCATCGGGATTTAAACTTTTTTCCGTCAGCAAACATTTTATAAAATTATAAAGTGTTCCAATAAAAACGATTTACAGTATATATATAGGTTATAACTGGTCATTAAAGGTTAAAAGATTTATGTTGGAATACAAAATAAAAACATTTTACAGTATACATAGGTTATAGCTAGTCATTAAAAGTTAAAAGATTTATGTTGGAATACAAAATATATCTAAGAATCAACCAATGTACACAAAATCTAAATCTAAATCAAACGTGGTGGAGAGTGAACTATAACAGTTCATGTATAATAACATTAACAATTTACTGCAAATATTTGAATGAAGTTCAAACAAGAAAATTTAATATATATATACATGACATTTAAAACATAGACATGATAATGTCAACATTATAATGATAAACCTTTATTATAAATAGTATCTAATAATGTTTTCATTCAATAAAAATAATCTTTTATTATGATAAAATGAAAAATTTCACAAGTGTTAAGAAATATAATTATCTTTTACATCTGTGCTTATAGAAACAGTATTTTGATAGATTTAGAAAATAAATGGACTACACACCTTCAAAAAGATTAGTAACAAAATAAGGTTTGTTTATAGTAACTGAGCAAGAAAAAAAAAGTGATAAAATAAAGATAAAAATCAAATCCGTTATATAAAGTTATATGACCAATGTATACTGGCTGTGTTCAAGGTTGATAAACAAAGACTATGTACAAGGAAGGAATGGTTTTAGTAATAACAATGTTAAACCACACAGCTTTATATAAGAATCATGCCCATTCATAGTACAGAACACACCTTTTATTGTAACAACCACTTATTTCTCATCTAGTTTCTTTTGGTTTGAAAATAAGTGCTTCTTAAAGTCTTTAACAGAAAAAGTTGAATGTTTTGCTTTGCATTTTTTTCGAATCAGATTGCTGTAAAAATACATGGAAATGTTTAAGTTATGTGTATATATACAACATTATTTCTACCATTGTAAATTTTTTTTCAAGATTAGAAACTAAGATTAAAATCAGATAAAATATATCACGTGAAGTTATCCAGAAGTTTTGTACGTTACTAAGGAGATTACAGTACACTAATTTCATTAATCTATTCAAAACAATCAAAGACAGAGCCATTTTAATTTACTTATTTATTTTCTTAATTAAATTTTTTACCATTATATTTTTTTACTTCTCCACTACATCTTTGAAAGGAAACACTGTTTCTTCTTTGTATAAATGCTTTTCTTCATTATTTTTTAATGAATACATCACAAAAAGGCTATAAGAGTAACTAACTACAAGCAACATGTTTTGTCCTATATTTAACGGAAAATGTTTTCACTGTTTCATGTTTTTTGTAGAAAGCCGGCCTTTTAACTTTTGCACATGGAAAACTCTTGTTAAATACATAACAAGAAGAAAAAAAAATCTTCTACTATATTTAATTTTTCTTAAAAGCATTGTCCTATAAAACGTTTTTCTTTATCATAGTCACAATATACAGTATTGATAAGAGTAGTGATTACATCACAATTTCCTTTTGATGATTACATTTAGAAAATTATGTTTTTAACTTTGGGTATTTCTATTATTAATTTTTTCAAAAGTCATTTTGTATAATAATAAACAGAAATTATTTTACATTTTGCTGGCTCCTTGATAAATTTATGAATATTTATATCACCTAGTAAACATTTCTCTCAGATAATGATTAAAAATCATTAAAATTAATTATCATATACATAAATACTACATATATATCTGTTTTATGTATGTATGTGTTGTCTGAGTAACATTAAGCTCCTCATAAAAGAGTAGTCCATAACGGACAATGTCAGGTGGGATTGAATTATTCGACTGGGGGGGGGGGGGGAGGCCGGATTTGTGAAAGATAAAATTTATTAAGTAGCTTCAACCTGGTTCCTAAGATAGATGGTAGGAGTGTCAATCATTGGTTATGGTCTCTAACAGAAACTTCACTATAATTTGTTGTATGGGAGATTGGGTTATTTAAGGTGGAGAGTGTATTTATGTGCATATGTCTAAATGCTCTCAGAATTTGATGAGAGATGTTTAGAGGTAACCACATATTTGTACTTTTTATTTTGAAGAGTCCTTTCTTTCATGCATCACGTGGTGGATTGATCTATTTCGTTGGAGAGTGTGATGGTGATGGGCATTGTTTATCCTTTTAACATTTTTTTGAAAGGAAATTAACAAGGTTTATGGCTGTCATGCTTTTGCGTGAAGGATACCATTCCAACATGCAGCAAGTTTTCCTGCCAATTGGTGGGTACAGATAGGCTAAAAGTGGATGTTAGATCGATCTATTCGGCCTAGTAGCATGACATTCACATGGCTGGATTTTCATCCATCTTTGGATGTTCTATAGAGAGAATACTATTTTCTCACTTTTAGCACCTTGTAGGAGTGTCCATATTTCAACTCAATTCTACAGTGGATAGACTTACTCCATTAACCCTGGTTATGGTTTCCATTATACATGTCTGGGATGGATGGCTGATGTGAAAAGACACATTTAATGTTCTTTTATATTTCTGTGCCTTGACTACGTCAACATTTTATATAGTTTTATTTAATGTTTTCTTCATATAAAATTGTTAACTGTATTTAACTTATAGAGCCTAATTTTTAGTATATTATAATATTTATATATATTATTTTATCAGAAATGTATATAACTTAGATAGCTTAATTTTTAGTGTATAATAACCTCTATACTTCTTTCACAATTTAGGACTTTTTATACTTTTTACAATTTAGAACTTTTAGAAACAAAACTCCCTTTTTTATCACAATGCACTCACACACAGATCTCTTTTTCGATTTCTTAATTGGACCTTATCTATCATACTTTATCTTAGTATTTTTAATTTTACTTTAGGCATTATTCTGTTATTGTGGCATTACCAAAATTTCATAGGAGAGTTCGTTTTAATAGAAAAAGTATTACTATTGGGAATTTGGGAATTAGATAAACATTTTGTTGCTGTAATCTGAAACTTGTTTTTAACCTGATGAAGACTCGTAAGAAACGAAATATCGTACAAAATACAAAATGTTTTTTTTCTTGTTGTAATAGTATAACACATACTTACTGGTGGGAATTGAACCCTGGTCACCACGGTGAAAAACCATTCCACCTTCCATTGGACTACCCATAATGACAAAAATTGTCTTTTGGAGCCCGGTTTTGCTCCAGTGATATTTTTGGAATTTACGTTCCTTCATCAGTCAGACCAGTGCTGGCTAACACCACAGGAACACTGGGTATGCTCAGAGCTATATATCTCAACATGGAGAGAAGATAATGAACATATATATATACGTGAGAATATTTGGAGCTACTCACGTGCTCCTCAAGAACAATTTTTGTCTACTACTATATTATTTTAATATATTACAATTTTGCTTGAAACATCACAATGTTGTAATCCAGAATATGTATTGATTAAAATTTATCAATCCGGAGTTTTCGAACAGTGACATCTCTCAAAAATGTGCTGGCAGGTTTGTGAAGTTCCAAGAGAAGGTAAAACTAAATTCAAGGGGTTTCATAAATAATGCAAGGACTTCATGGAGTTAGAGAACCCTAAACAAACAGCATCTCTAGAATAAATATAGAAGCATATTTGTGATGGATATTTAATACAAAACTGAAATATACGAGATGTCAAAATCAATCATAACATTCATAATACCCTGCACCACAGGGTATATTACAGTCTCATTATATTTCAATTTCATTTCCTTCCTTAGTCACTATTGCAGTAAGTGAACCAATTACATAATTATGTTATAAAGCAATTAAAATGTTCTTTTTCACACAGCTAATTAATGTTATCTTCAAGCCTCAATAGTTATATGTACACATAATGAAGATGCTGTTAATTTCTTAAGAAAGGCAATATTAAACATAAATATGTGGTCAAGTATATATAATTCCTTCTTAACTAAGTTATTAAATTTTATTTACAGATTTATCATGTAATTCAAATGAACATCAATTAGCATTATAAGACTAAGACCTTGTTTATAAAATACCATTATTTATCAATTGAAAGCTGACAGTGTTATGCCATGTTTGATGTCATCATTTATGCTATCTAAACATTAAAATTCATTGGCCTATTATACATAGTATATAGCTATAAACTAATTATTTTCAGTTCTCTTAGTGAACTTCAATGCTACATTATTGATGGAGAAACCCTGGAAAAGAACTGAAGGAGGTATATTACTTGGGGAGGAATATATTCTATAAATAATGAATCAGCAAAAAAAGAAAGAATCAAGACATGACAAAAACTCTTATTTAAAAGTTGTAATAGGAATCAAACAAAAATGGATGAGGCAATATTTTTTCAAACTATATACTTGTAAAAACGCAACTTTTGAAAGTTCTGAGCATCTTTAACAAGTAATAATCACCCAGTGTATCTATAAACACTTATTTGGATGTGATGATCAAAAATGACTAAATTATTTTATATATTAAGAAGGCAATGTGCTCACAATAAGTGTTGAGGAAAATTACACTCATTCCCTGTCATCTGACAATGGGTATTTAAGAAGACTATATAGAATAAGTCTCCAAGGATTATAGTCACTTCAAAATAAATTTAAAGTTCTACAAATTTCAACAACAAAATTCTATTCAGTGTATAGATTATCCAAAAAGATTTTAATGATGACAAGGTAAAATAACATTAGCCATAGTGATTAAGTTTTATCAATAACATCTCCTCCATCCTGGAATGTCTAGATTTGTATAAACATATCAAATTCAAAGTCAGACATTCATTATTAATTAGAAAAAATCATCATTCTTGAAATAGTATCCACTTATTAAAGGACACATATGTTTATTGTTGAGAGATGTAACTATAAATATTACAGTGAAACCAACAATTTCAAGGGTGTGTTTGAGAATTTCTGAGAAACCTTTCCATGTGGTTTCCATAAAAGTCCAGAAACATTTATTAACAACTTAGAATTATATGTAAGAAATAATTCAAAACAGTGTAAAGTCATTATATACATCAACAATTACATTATATATATATATATATATATATAAACCTTATTCTAACGAATAGACTTTATGGTGTTGAAATACACTCATAATGCATTAAGACTTAGGAAGAAAGTGTATCATTGAGAAAACCACAACTCTGATTGCAAAATAGATTTAATTTAATTTTCCCATGATCCTTTCTCTTTCCCTGTTTGATAATCAATTCAGGAATGTTTCCTCTCCCCCACAGAGCATTTTTATGGTTCCCTTTCCAAAAAATGCTTTTTACTTCTTTTTAGGTCCATAATGATGACAAAACTGTTTTATTACATGCAAAAAATTGGTATTTATCATATCATGGACCTGAATGATTTAAATGTTGGACTACATTTCATATATATAAAAAACAGGATCTGCATGTATTTTAAGAATGGTACAATACAGTGTCCTTCAATTTGTTCCAATTTCATGTATTTCAGATGACTTCCTGTGACAAGCTGTTTGTTTTTCGTGCAATCCAAAAATGATGCTGTGATATTTGTTTATATATACTTCAAAAAAGCTGTGATCTAAAGATACGGAAGTTTATTGTGAATTTTCAAGGAAATATTAATAGTAAAATAATATAAAAACAATTTCCACCAGCATTCAAAATTGCCATCTTGGTATAATATTGTAAAAGCATTTTTATTCTAGTTTTAGAATTGCATTTATAATTATATACAATAACAGTAATAGAAAAGTTATTTTTTATATTTATTATACACAACATACATTTTAGAAGGCATAAGTTATATATACAATAATATAATTTCAAGATATTTATAACACAATATTTTGGAATTATTTAATCCACACCTATACCAAAATAAATACTTTGCTGATTAAAACAAGACTATAAATTATATATTATATATACAGTGATGATCCAGTTTAGATTAGTTTGTTTTTTTAGAAAAGTTTGTTCAAGGTATATTTCATTTACAACTTATATTTTTAATTTGTCTTGGCAGATTGAAATTTAGTGTCTTGTTTTTAACAACAGTTAAGGTAACTTGAATGGTTAATCTAAACATGCTCATATGTCACTCATTCATTTCACTACTAAAGTTCACAGGGGCAACCCAGCTAATTTACTCACCATCTTCTTTATCATTTCATTGGTACAGTATATCATTTCATTGGTATATACTATATCCACTTTAGTTTCTGGGTGGATATATATAACATTGAGACAACAAATTAATAACAAAAAAAAGCAAATTAGAAAATATAAATTATATAAAAGTTATATATTTTAGTACCGCAGGCAGTAAGTTTAGTTTTTTTTAAACAGTATCACAAAGTTTCATCCCCATTAATAAATGATTCCCTCTATTAATATACTAGTATATATATAATAAAAAATCTTCATCCCCTAAAAGGACATTTTTTGGAATCTTCATCTTTTTTTCCAGGGGGTTCCTTATTTTCACATTTGTTTCTAGGGGCTAAGCTTATGATTCAAGCTGGTCTGGGGTCTTTGCATTTTCCAGGGGGTTCAACATGAGAAGGAAGACTCTTCTTTCTAACCCCTCCAAGTGCACTAAACTTTACATGCATCCGTACTCCCATCCAAGTTGTTGTTACTGTTTGACTTATTTTCCAGTGGGATTAAATATAGTGCCCCTCAGATTTCCAATTCTAAATACATCAAACTTTACTTATATATATAATTATATATATACATATATTCCACGAAAATTGATAAAATTGTGTTGCTTTAGCTAGCTTTTGGAAAATTTTAATCCTGTTTCTTGCGATGATTTTTTTTAAATTATCAAATAAATTTATTATTAAATTATATACTGTTTCTATACAATGAAGTAATTAGGTTTATCTTGTTTGTTTGTTGGTTTGTTCTATAGTGGCTCCCAGTGGAAATAATTCTCTATGTCTTGTGAATTTTTCTGGACCTCTAGCCACTCTAAATATCTATTATTATTATTATTATTATTATTATTATTACTACTATTATTTAGTACAGTATAGACGATTTCGGGGTTAGCGACGCCATCTTGAATCTTTTGTTGTTTGGTGGTGCAAGTTGAACTTTGGACTCTCC
>JANTOQ010520902.1:0-11069 GCA_027564595.1 Bythotiara depressa | reverse complement strand
TCGGGACCATCTTCAAATTTATATCAATGAAGAACTCAGGGAGAAAAGTATCTATTTGCTGTTCCACTCAGGGAAAACGATATCGTTATTTGATTGGAAACTCAGGGAAACTCAGGGAACATTTTTTGAACATATCTGTCTTAACCCTGGTAAAGTCAGATATGTCATAAATGATTATTTTAGCTGGAAATGAAGTCATCAATGTTTAAGCCTGTAAGACTTCTCATTCCTTCTGTTTCCCTTCTTTTTGCACATGAAAATATTAACATGATAAGAGAGAAGAGAGCTTTAAAACTATAAATGGTGTAAATTAAGGAAATGTGTGAAGAAAGGTGTTGGACATCGTTTTATAACCTGCAGCAATATAACCATAGCAATTATATTGTGAGAGAGAATATGTATTTTCATAACAAATCTCACGTAATAGAATATAATTATTTATGGTAATTATAAAGATGTATATCAATAGTATTGATATGATAACTGTCAAAAATAACACAATATATAAATATATACAACTAAAATATCACAAAGTAGTCTATTAATGTGAAATCTTTTAAAAGTAATATATACAGTACAGTAACATGCTTGTAAATTCATTGAATCTTTAGTGTACGAAGCGAGATATGGTCTCCTTTATTTTTATTTAAACAAGGCTGTTTCCATTTTTCTCATATAGAGATTTTATTAATTCATCAACTGATGTGCAGAAATAAATCTTCATCTTATTTATAATTTATAATTTTTTGAATAATTTATTCCATGGTTTTTCTTCTGAAGGAACTTGTTTCACCGTTCTTCTCGGTGTAACATTTATATGACTTTGCTTAACTCTAAAAAAGTTATTTTATTAAAAAATGTATCCTATCTTATATATATATATATATCTAACTGTTGGAAATGGTTCCATGCTGTTGTCGTACATCTTTAAGCAGTTGTGATTGTTACTTAAAAAACCTCTATAGAAAGAATACCACAAAAATTATAAATGCTATTCTCTGTTTGGGACTAGAAGGAGGTCCTTTTATAAAAATAATAATAATTTTATTAGATTGTGATGGGAGCTTTTTAAAACTACTTTAATAAAGGAATTGCATATTTTAAACATCTCATGTGATCATAAATTCAACTATTTAATATATTTAATTTAATGAACTATTTAAAAAGCCTTGTATGGTGGCAATGAATGGCTATTCAAAAGATTACACAAATTGTAAGATGTTACAATCTAAAATATTTTATGTTTTTATTTCAATGTGTTTATTTATTTATTTATTATCATCCCAGGATGAGTTTCGGAGTGAATGAGTCAGGAAGTATATAAAATATGAATTAGGTAAACTAAAATTAATTAGTACATAATTTCAAGTGTTCCATAGATACAGGCTGACAACATCTAGGTGTGTCTAATTGTAAAGATAATTTGATAGTGACGATTTAATAACCTGTACATAGCAACTAAGTGAGGCGATGACAGTCATTTCTCAATAGGAGAGCAATTTGTTTTTTAATTTTCTTTTTGTTTATATCCAAGCCCATTAGTAACATATCAGTGTTATTAAAATTGATGAGCTGTATCCAAGGAAAGTAATTTAAAACAAGCAGTTACTCTAGTGATCTGATAGCCCCATGCATGAAGATTTTATTGTTTATATATTAATCAATGAATTGTTGGGTGTTTATATTTTACTCTTGATACTAAATTATAGCTATATGTATTTCTCCTTTTAGTTGAAATGAAATAATGCTTGAATAAGATGCTACCATAAAGGCACTTAGGTTCTCAGTTCCCTTTGGTAAGTATATATATATGAATATTTATATATGACAAGTGTTATGATTTTTAACTTTGCAGCCTGATTGATGTTGTTTTTTTGTGTTAAAACCCACACTTAAGTAGATTTTTTTATAATTTATGTATACATTAATATTAAAGCTTCATAAAAATTTAAAATTTTTATAGTGTTATAAATATACTATATAGTAACTCTTAACTTCATTTCGTATTATTTTATTTTATTATTTTCTCTTTTCTATATGTGTTCTGTATGCAACAGTTCTCTGGATACAAGTTCAAGATGAACAGCGTGAAAGAAAAACTATATACTTGTATTATTCATATTTTTATTATTTATTATTTTTATTAGTTTAGTATTCTTACATATGTTAGGGTGTTGCAGTGGATTTTTACTTTTGTAGACAAGTACATACTTGCATATTATGGAAGTTTCAGACACTGGTGTGTTCTCTTAGGACAACTGTATTTGCCAGGAAGTCATAAAAAGTATATCACTCTTAGAATAGCTCTATTTGTTTGGTGATAGAACAATTTGCCAGGAGATGAAGTCCTAGTCTTAAGAACAGCTCATTTTTTCAGGAAAGATTCTATGTGTACATAAACACTCTTTAATTACTTGTGGGACACATTTTGATTATTTTGGTGCCTTGTCTCATTATATTATGTATATGCTTGGAGATTAAATTAATTATTTTACTTGAACATATCAATGTACCAACACTGACACATATCTAGAACACTTCTGTTGGCTACCTTTGAAGTTAATTCTAGTACAGAAATCCTAGGTATTAGCCTTTGTTGTGAAATATATCCTGTATTTCTTTCATGAAAACTTGTGTTGTTTTTTGTGTTGTTTTTCTAATCAACATTTGGCTGAAATTGTTTATTTATTTATTGATTTGTTAAATCTCAGTTATAGTGATATGATACTCACTTTTAATATGTAATACTTTACAGGGGGTAAATAAGATTTGCCTTATAATATCCTCAGAATGCTTAAAATTCCTACTACCAACGTTTTAGCTTGTGTATATATGTAAAAAAATATCGCTATATTTAAATACATTGTCACCCCTGAATTGATAAAAACCAGCATTCAACAGAAGTCTTTGAAGTTAATCTATCTTACACATATGTTGCTATAGAAATTATATAAATGTTTGCCTATTTTATTAAATTCATTTTCCCTTCATTTGTATTTGTTTATGAATTATGCAGCTCCTCCAAAAACACATGTTGATTAAAAATTTGTTTGTGTGTTAACTTCATCCATTAACCATCTGTTATTAAAGGGGAAATGTGTTATATTTTTCATCAGGTTGGTAAGAATAAGTTCCTTATAGAATCAAGCTGGAATGTTTTTCTTCACACGTTTCTTCATTATTACTTTAAATGGAACAAGTAAAGTTATATTTTATGCATAACTGATTTTTCAAGCCAATACACACTTCTTAACATATCTAATTTTTCTTTATTCCCTATATAAGAAAGGTAAGAACATTATTTTTTGTATATGCAAATGTTCTAATAATGAAGCCCTAGGATGGATTAAAAAAAAATGCTATGTAGATAAAATAGAGGGAATTAAGGGTCAAGGGTGTCAGAAAAAGTGAATTTGTGACTTCTAAAATCTTAAAAAAAGGGTATGTTTTTTATTCAGATCTCCAAAGGTTTACCTGTAATTATCATACCATACTCAGATAGGTGCTGAAATATGTATGGAGAAAAGAAATAAGAAATATTACGGAGAAAATAAGTAAGAAAATAAATTCAATCAAAATGTTATTTGGACTACTGGAATTTATTAATTTATTTATTATTAGGCAATAAAATAAAACGCCAATTTGTTCACTTCAATCAGAAAGTTTTTTATTTGCTTCATAATGATTTTTTAATATTAATTAGCAAATTTCGTTCACCAGAAGTTAATTTATGTTGTATAAATGTAACCACAAGCACAAATTATTTATAGAGCAGATAATCTAATGTGCTTCAATACTTTCATCTTCTTTTTAAAATCTCTACTGCATCTGCATCTGTAAATATCATTCTACAGTTTTATAATATCTGATTTGAATGTTTTTCACTTTGAAAAACCATTATTTACAACACTAACTTGCATCTGTCAAAACTGTTTCAAGTAAAATAATTAAATTCTTGAATAGTTTTTTTAATTCATACATTGTTTAAAGGTTAAAAAATGTTAAAAATATTTTCAATGTGTTGTACAGTGAGAAGGATGATCTCATATCAACAGCCATCGATTGTGTTTGTTTGGGTGTATATGCTAATCTAACCTTAAGAATTTGGGTGTTACTTGTATTTGACTGCCTACAAAATCAAGCGGAAGAACAAATTTGTTTTGGAAACTCTGGATTCAATTTAACTTGCATGATCTTGAATTGAAGATAGTGAGGACAAACAAACCAAAACAATTGACTGGAAACAAATGTTTCATCTACCCGTATCTGCTGAGTCATATCCTGGAATTTGTGTGTTATTATTGTTTAGAATATGTTATAATATAGTATAGAATAATAGAATAATATTTTAAATATTAAATATTCTCGTTAACATTCTACTTTAAGGACAATATTTTTGTGATCTAGTTTTTTTTTGCATTTTGAGAGCATTTATTTTATAGGGAATTATTGAAATGATTCTAACGGATGACACACTTTCTTGTAAACCTCCTGAAGATCATGAGTTGTTGTGTAATTATCACTTTTTTAGGGAGAAAAAGAAGATGAGTTGCCCATCCAATTATACATGCAGCAAATTAAGAGAGGGGACATTGTTCTTGCCTCTTTTTAACGAATCCGAATGGAGCCGTGGTTCACGAATTGTATTGTATTTCGTTGCATTAATATGGTGTTTTATGGGTGTGGCAATAGCTGCCGATCTGTTTATGTGTGCCATTGAAGTGATCACTAGCAAGACAAAGGTTATTCGGGTAGCTACTGGCGATGATGAAGATCCAAAAGGCAAAGGCTTTGAAGAGATTGAGATTCGTGTTTGGAATGACACTGTGGCTAATTTAACACTGATGGCCCTGGGTTCATCAGCACCAGAAATTCTGCTATCAGTTATTGAGATTATATTACTTAACAATTTCGAGTCTGGTAAATTAGGGCCTGGTACTATTGTTGGTAGTGCTGCTTTCAATCTGCTTGTTATTACAGCATGTTGCGTCATGTCCATTCCAGATGGTAAATCAAAACGGATCAATTCATTTAATGTATTCTTAATAACCGCATTCTTTGCTGTATTTGCATATCTTTGGATGTTTCTCGTATTGCAGATTATTACACCGAATGTCATGGATGTTTGGGAAGCAGCTTTAACATTGCTATTTTTTCCACTTCTGGTTATCTTGGCATATATAGCTGATAAAGATTTATGCAGTAGTATACTGCTGAAAAGGAGAAGAAAGGACCAGATTGAATTATGTATGTATTTTATATTAAATTTTTTTCTTTCGCCATGTAAACAAACTTAGAAGAGAGGGCAGGTATGTATACTATCCAACACACCTGTAACAGTATTGTTTTGTATTATGGCTTTATTGTTTTATGGGGAGCTGACATTTTCAATTCACAGTGGAGGGTTGAACACAGGGGTTTGAACTGCATTACTTGAAAAGGGTTAAAAGTGTTTTCAAACTTCTTTTTCTGCCTTCTTGTGGATGTAAATGCTATCTTTTATTTAAGCTAACTTGGATCTTCTAAATGAACATGTATTGAAGAAGCATCATCCAGATCTTATTGAATATATGAAGGTAGAAAATAATTTTCTTTTACGAGAACACTTGAACACTATCTTATTGCATATGGTCTCAGAGTATGGTCACACTGGTGTTGTCTAACAGATTTTTCTAAATAGAAAAACATTGGTTTTTGTCCATTGTTGAAATGTTTACATGTTCAAATTTGAGAAACCTTGAAAAATGTAGCTGTTGAAACTTTCAATTAATTTCAATTGTTTGGAGCTTGTCTCCTAGCTTCAAACTATACCATGTTGTCATATTTTGAAGGAATTCTGAGAAAGAAGATCCTTAAATTATGTTTATACCAAATGATATTGTTCTCATTTTGTAAAAGTGAAATTACAACATGTTGATGAATGATTATGTATGCATTTTATGAGATTGATAATATATTTCTATTTTCCAGTTAATTATCATAAGGCTTTTCCCTGTTGGACAAAATGATTGTCATATTTATTATTGATGGTCATTGTAAATTATTTTATGATCTTATAGGCCGATAGAAAAGATCAGTCAATCAGTCAACATTAATTCAATCAGTAACAAGCTATAATTACGCTGAATAAGCATTAATTACGCTGAATAAGCATACCTTAAAAGTCTAGATTTTTGCGATAAAATTTTTTCTGTGTGTTCACGAAAATAAAAACCCGTGAAATTTTTCAAAGGTTCATTTCTAGTAGTATTCAAATTAAAAATCACTTGTTATTATTAAAAAACATATATAAATATGCTTTTTATAGTCTCCATTTTGACAATAAGTACTAAAATTTGCCAGTTTAGGGTTTCACTAAAATACAAATTTTTTAATTTGGCATGGTTGCCAAAACTATTGATTCACGAAATTTAAAACCCTTAAAAATGAAATGAAAACCAGTCGTGAAAATAAAAAATTGCGGTCTTTTAGAAAGTTCATGCCGTACCATACGTATATAATCACCCGCATAAAAATAGATAAACATTTTAAATCATACATCAATCAATTTTTATATTTATATCTTATATATATATCTCCTTTTTGCCAGTATATGACAACATTCAAGAGAATATAATTGACAATATTCAAGAGAATATAAATTGTTGGTTGGAAGATAAGCACGATCTCTTAAAACCATATATCTACAAAAGGGAATATGACACTATGACCCATTAAAAATGTTTGTATGTAATTATTTTTTAATTTACTTGTTAGGAGATCACCTCTAACCCGAATATTACTGAAGATGAAGCTGCGAAGTTAATTGCTATTAAAATTGAATCTAACAAGAAGAAGAACTATGGCTATTATCGTGTCGGTGCTTTGCGATTTTTTGGTGGTGGTAGAAAGGTTGTTCCAACGGTCAATCTTAAACTACAAGGTGTAAGTCGTTTTATCAGGTGGTGTATTAAAGAACCATGTTTCTCAGGTTGAGTGTTTTAGAAAGACCATGTTACTCAGGTTGTGTGTTTTAGAAAGACCATGTTACTCAGGTTGTGTGTTTTAGAAAGACCATGTTACTCAGGTTGTGTGTTTTAGGAAGACCATGTCTGTGTGTGCTCCTATATTGCAAATTTATTTAATGTTGGTAATATTGATTTAGATGCTTGAAGGTGCTTCTGCAAGCAGCGTTGCTCTAGTTGATGTGGATCAATCTGGTAAGTGATAATGCATAATGCAGAATAATTATATTAATCTTCGTTAAGAGTATATTATAATTAGAGTTTAAAAAAGTCCTCATTTATCTAGCCATGTTTGAGACTTGTGGTCGTCCATTTGTTAACAATTATTTCGGTTATTTAAAAACGTTGCTATTAATAGCATTGCGTTCAGATTCATCAACCCAGGCAACAAATTTAACCAACTCGGGACATACTTTATTGCTACACACTATACTTTATAACCTCGCTTAAGATTTTTTATCGCTCAATGCAAATTGTTTCTACCACTCCATGTTATTTCTTTTACCAAACCATTTTTATCGTTCCACGACACTATGGGCTCACGTAAAATATTTACCATGATCGGCATTTTTTTATAGCAGTGAGATAATTTAAAAACAAATGGACAACTGTATGAGCTGCCCTACTAGATGTTTACAATAATGTATTTTATTTGTTATTGAGTTCACATGGACTATATGAGGATAGAGTAGGTATGTAGTTTTCTGCTTGTATTCTAATGACTAACACTTTCAACCACTCATCTGAACATCACACAACTAATCACATATAACTTACACATCATTTGGTTAATAACTAAAATATAAAATTTTAAAATAATTTCTATTGGCTATATTTGAATGAACAAACAACCTATACTTTTTAATAACTAATTTAATCTTTCAATAAGTTCGAGATGGTCATTATTGTTTGTTTCAGACATAGTAATCAATTAAAGCCTTCCGTTAATCCGGTTAATCCCCAATCAACCTTTTATTGAATACCGTTTTTCTTTAAACAAGATTTAAAAGAAATTATCAGGCTAGAATTGCTGTTAAAAAGATTCACCTTAAAAAGGCATAATCCTATTTTATCAAATGATATGCATTGTACTTAACCAGATGAATGCGAACTCATTCATTTAAACAGGGATGATTTTAAGTTACCTCATTACATTTGTATACTACAGGGTGATCACTACCCTGGAGAACCCAAAATCCTGGACCAAATATTTTTATTTTACAATATATTTAGGTACAGGTTTAAAAGCTGTATATATTCAATGAGACATTTGTTTTGATTGTTTAAGTGACGAAAGTGACGAAAGCTACAATCACGGTCAAAATATTTGCCACCTATATGATTTTAGATCCCTTTTTTGTTTTGCCACTTTTCGTCAAATGTGTAAACAATCAAGAACGGCAGTAGTTGTTAAGTGGAAACTTGGCAGGGTGGCCAGTCCTCCTAAATTCTCCTAAATAACCTAAAAAAAAAAAAACCCTAAATTCTCATAAATAACCTAAAAAAATGGCTAAAAGTTGGCATTTCTCCTAAAAATCTCCTAAAATTTGGTCAGATGTTCACACAGTTCAAGAACTGAATTTCAACTCTTAGTTTATTTTTTGCATGTGAATATCCATAAAAAGCATTATTGGGTGCTAGAAAATGGAAGTCTCCTAAAATCTCCTAAATAATTAGATGCTTTTCAATGGTTTCATGCCATTTACTCCTAAAATATCACACAAAAAGTTCCTAGAAAACCCTAAAATCTCCTAAAAAATTAAATTTTGAAACCTCTGGCTACCCTACTTGGTAGGAATGCAAATACCCATGTTTTCTTAAGAATCACGTTGCAAATCGTACATGTTTCAATGTTTTCATTGTTTTATGACGTCACAAAGGACACATGGACGAATTAGGAGGAAGCTACTCATTTTGGACCAATGAGAAGCAAGCTACTCATTTTGGACCAATTAGAAGGAAGCTACTCACTTTGGACTAATTAGGAGGAAGCTACTACACCTCGTGCTTAATATTTATGACCATGATTGTAGACTTCTGGTATATCCATACAATTGTCATTTTGAGTATTGTTGTATCGATATATTTTTTCCATGAAGTTCTTGTTTCATGTGGCATTTCGTATCTAAATTTAAAGTTATATTATCTGGAGAAATTTTAAATAAAACTTTTCCTGGAAAACACCAGGAATTTGATTTTGAGTGGTTGTTGCTATATATTAAGAGGTTAGGTATCTACTATATTTTTACGAACAATTCTTAAATAAATAATTTTTCTATTTTGCATCAATAAAAAGCAGTGCATTTTTAACATGTCCTTGTTTACTAACTTTTAATGAAAAACTTGCTATCCTTTAACATGTAATTTTAAATTAAAAGAAGATATATCTATAGAATTATATCACAGCAAGTTCCAAATTTTCTTTTTAACGGTGATCCCAAATGTCTGCTCCACATTTAACAATCCGTTTATTGAATTAATCTTCCACTAACATAAAATAAATTTTTAATATGATAATCTTCCACACTGCTAACGACCTGATATGTTGACGGCGTGTCAAATGACAAGAAAACTCACAGCATCTTTTTTACCAAATTTCGAGTATTCTAGGGATGAAAATTTACTTCATCAACCACTTTCAGTATTAATCATAACATCAGCATATTGAAAGTGCGTAACTATACATATTGCGTACAAGACCTTTTGTAGTATGCGGACTTATGTTTTCATGGTTCTATTTGCCGTTAAATATAAATAGATGGCCCAGTTCAGCCACTGTTCTTTTATCTTCTCGTTTGTGTTCTTCCGTTAAATAAAAAACATAACTTGCTTCACACCTCACGATCCATTTTTCAAAAATCACAAACACAACAATTTCATTAATCTAAGCGTTTAACCTTTCCAGCAAATAATTTTTAACTGTACAGTCGGAAAATACTAAAATAATAACATATCGAATAATTAAAATTAACTATTTCGATTATTCTTAATCGTATCAATTCATGTCATTAATCGTTCACAAATGTCATTTCGTTTTTCTTTGTAATGTTGCATGACCAGAACCTGATTCGTTTGCAGCGAAAAAAAAAGCGAAATTGGAATTCACTGCCACCGCCGTATCAGTGTTGGAGAGTGCTAAAATTGTGCAGCTGGGTGTGGAAAGATCAGGGAACATTAATTACGAAGTGAAAGTAACGTAAGTAGATATTCTTATACAAATTCGTTTTCGTTTTCGAATTAATTCTTCACGAGTAGAGCTTATCTTTACGCCAACCTTATGTTAAATGTTATTCATAAAGAAGCTTTAGTGATTGTACTAAATATACTGTTTTTATTATTATACCGCTGTTATGAACAGAAATACACACTCCGTATAGCATTGGCAAACTCCGTATGGCTTCCATGTAGAGTAATACTCCGTATGAAAACCGTACTCTGTTCGGAAAAATGGAACAAACAAACTTAAAAGTTGTGATTTAAAAGGATACTTGTTAGGAGATAAAAACTAAGAAAACTAGTTATTGTAAGCTCCTAGAAAAATTATTTCTCCCACATCTGTAAAATCAAATGTAAAAGTAGATGATTCTGTATACACAAATCTAAACAGGTACGAGACTATTGATGGAACTGCGGAAGCCGGTTCTGATTACATCGCAAAGAAAGAAATGATAACATTTTTACCAAAAGAAACACATAAGTACATTGAAGTGGTGATTATTGATGACTATGAATGGGAACCTGACGAGACGTTCTTTGTTAAATTACATGTCGATCCACAAGATGAAAAGGTAATAGTTGGAAAGCATTCCATCGCAGAAGTGACCATCATCAACGACGACGGTAAGAATTTTTTATTTTCGTTATCATTGTTCTTTTACTGTTTGCTATTATGGAGAAGAAATTATATTTTTACACGTTTTCTGTTACTTTAAGGTAGCAGAGTACCCTATCTGAATGAAATTTTTTTTTCTTCATATTTCAGCGAAAGCGTGCTTACAAATTATGATATAAAAAGTTTCCCCGTGAAAAAACATTTTTTCTGGGTATACTAAGCAAATAAATAAT